>JASCZI010060464.1:145923-159387 GCA_036250425.1 Stylosanthes scabra
TAATTAACTTTATTGATTTGCAAAAACAAATAAACGGTATAGATGAGGACAACTACATCAAAGAGAGTGACATTCAGCAATTACATTGTAATGAATAAGAACTAAGCCCTAATAGCAAGAAGGAATAGCCGGATAAGAGGAAGTCCAATAAACATCCTAATGTTAGAGTGTATTAGATTAGATTATTTAAAAAAATTTTCAAGTGATTTTTTAATCCTATTTATACTCTCTTGTATATATTTTCTTCAATGTACTCTTTTTCTTTTTCTATACTTTTTGTTATCTCTGTTAGAATATCGCTATTTATTAAGAATAATAATTGAGAGGGGTAAAAAAATGATTATGAGTGTTAATATAATTTTATAATATTTTTAATATATATTACTTTTTGAAAACATCAACAAAATAATTTTTTAATTTAAAAATTAATAACATAAATTAGAATTTTGAATAATTATTCATCTTATTTGCTAGAGCCAATAGGTGTTTGCTAGGTATAATTGCATTAGTTTAATGAAAAAAACTTAACAATATGAAATATAATATTCAAGCTATATTTGGTTGGATTCATTTTAAAACTTAAATTTAAAATTTGATTGTAAAATATAACATTCAATCAATTTTTTCTCTTAAAAAGCTTACATTTTTCACGAATTTAAATTTCAATTTAAATGGAATTAGATTAGTATATATTAAATTAAAGATAAGTGTTATTAGAATCAGATCAAACCAATTAATTTGACCTGAAAAATCAAAAAATGGATTGATTTGGTTCAGTGCAAAAATTATTAAAAATTGATCAAATCGACAAAAATCGACAATAAACTAGTGAACTGATTAAATCGCATCATTTAAAAAAAAATCAATTTTTAAATAAAAATAAAAATATTATATATTTTAAATAATTTTATATTATATTTTAATTATTTTATTATATATTTAAATAAAATGTTCCATTACGATTCGATTTTGTATTAAATCAATTCATTTATCCATATGGTTCTCACAACCTTGTTAAAGATTTTGATTGAATTTGAATTATTGTCGTATAAGGATAGATTAATTACATTACCAAAAAAAGGGATAGATTAATTGGGATTAAAAAAAATCCTTCCCTGGGCAGTTTCCTCATGGTTGCAACTACCGTGCCTCTTTTGGATTGGTCGATTCTTATTCTACAGGGGTTGCATCCAAAACCTACCTTTGTTCCCTACGAAACGACGACGTCACCAACTTTTCCAACCCTATTCCCTTCACCTAAGTAATCTTCAATATGATGAAGATGAAGATGATTAAAATTAGAATAAATTAAGATGAATATTATAAAGCAACGCCGGGCACCCATGAGCTGGCTGCCACGTGTCTTGTTGGACCCCGAAAAACAACGAAACTGTCAAGAGAATAAATGCCCCTGTTTTGCTAATTATTTTTTTTCTTCTTTCAATTATCTTAGTTTTAATCTAATCTAAACCTAATAATATACTACTAATACTAGTATTATTTGTGTATGTGTTTGGCTATAAAAAAATTATAGATTAAACAGAAAGAAATAAAAAAGAATAGCAATATACACAAAGAACCAGTTGTCGCGATCCCGTCAATACAACGCGTGAGGGGGGACTAAGTAAGAGATATCGTGAGCGGAATGACAATTGAGCCCCTACGCATGAGAAATGCGTTTCCAGGTTAAGCGAGTGCTTTTGCGTAATTGCGGGGTCAATATATATAAGTATTTGGGGGTGGCAAATGGCAATAGGAGAATGTTATTAATTATTAATAAATTATAAAATTGAAAAGCGGCATCGAGAACATAAAACATCATAGGAAGGAGAGAGAGAGAGAGAGAGAGAGAGAGAGGGAGGGGGTTGTGTAACGGAACTTTTGAGAGTGTGTGTGGAGAAGACAACTGCCACCCGTTCCAAGGAGACACAAGAAGAAGAGAGGCACCTCCTCGTTGTTTGTTCCTCTTTTATATTATTTTTCTATCTATCAATCGCGCCTGCAAGATTAGATTGCATAAACCATTAAACCTAGCCTCTAATTCTGTGTGGCTTCACCACTTCAAGGCCCTTTCGGAAACTCGATCTGCTTTTTTGTTGATCCACAAACCCTAATACAAAATGTGGTGGATGATGAACGAGACCGGGGGCAACTACTGCTCTAAGAAAACCGATGATTTGTGCAGCAAAGTTTGTGGCCAGGTATCTATCTATCTAACTTTCTCTTCAATTCTACTTTTCTTATTCCAACTTTTTCTTTTTTTGTTTTTCAATCAAAACTAAAAAGTTGGTTTCTTTTATTTATTTATCTTTTTATTTTATTTTGTTCTTGATGTTCCGATCGCCGTTTATGGGTTCCGTGATTCTTAAAATTAATCGTAATGATAAACAAAAATAAAATCGGATGCAGATGGGAGAGTGATTTAATCTCTCAGCGTGTGGTTATGGAAATTTTCGTCCTAGATTTACTATTTTTCTCTCTCTGTTTATTCTTTTTTTGTACGAGATGTTTGTGATCTGAATTTGGGTTCACGAGTAAGTTTGTGCGTTTTTGAGGCTTTAGTATATGTCTTTGCTAATTTGAGCAAATCTGGTGAAATTTTTGTTGGTTTGTATGCAATCGAACTTTTTTTATTTTTACCCTATTTCCGTGTTGTTCCTATTTTTGGGTTTGGTTTCTGAGAGGGCAGAGATTTCTATTGCCGCCATAGTTGGATTTGCTGGTACTTGCATTTTGGGGATCTTTATTCTTGCATGTGTCTAATCTCTTCATGATGCAGTTACTTGTTAACTTGTATGACAATTGAAAGTTTTGGACAAGGGAGAGGGTAATTAGTAAGTTTGATTCATGATATGGGTTGTTTGTGTTTGAAGGGTTGAATGTAGCATCATTGTTTAGTAATTCCTTTTTCCTTTGCTGGTTACTTAAATATTTGTTTCTCAATTATGCAGGAATCCAGTCAAGTTTCGGGCATGTCAAGAATCCGGTGCATTTTGCGTGGCTTGGATGTGAAGACCTACATATTCCTTTTTGCTGTTATCCCAATGTGCATATTTGGAATATACCTGCATGGCCAGAAAATCTCGTACTTTCTGCGACCTCTGTGGGAAAAACCACCCAAGCCATTCCATGTCATCCCCCATTACTATAACCAGAATGTGACCATGGAGAATCTATGCAAACTTCATGGTTGGGGAGTCCGTGAGTTTCCAAGGCGTGTTTATGATGCTGTGTTGTTCAGTAACGAGATTGAAATACTTAACTTGCGATGGAGAGAATTGTACCCTTATGTGAATGAGTTTGTGCTTCTTGAATCAAATTCTACATTCACTGGATTGCCTAAGCCTCTGGTTTTCAAGAGCCATCGCCAGGAGTTCGAGTTTGCAGAGCCCCGGTTAACTTATGGGACTATTGGTGGCAGATTTAGGAAAGGAGAAAACCCATTTGTTGAGGAGGCATATCAGCGCGTAGCATTGGATCAGCTCCTCAGGATAGCCGGTATAACAGATGATGATTTGTTAATCATGTCTGATGTCGACGAGATACCAAGTGCCCACACTATTAACCTCCTGAGATGGTGTGATGAAATTCCTGAGATCCTTCATCTTCAGCTGAAGAACTATCTATACTCATTTGAGTTTCGTTTGGATGATAAGAGCTGGAGGGCTTCGGTTCACAGGTATCAGACCGGGAAGACAAGGTATGCTCATTATCGCCAGTCGGATATCTTATTGGCAGATTCTGGCTGGCATTGTAGCTTTTGCTTCAGGCGCATCAGCGATTTTGTTTTCAAGATGAAAGCCTACAGCCATTATGATAGAGTCAGGTTCTCTCATTATTTAAATCCGGATAGAATTCAAAAAGTTATCTGCACTGGGGCTGATTTGTTCGATATGCTGCCTGAGGAGTACACTTTCAAGGAAATCATTGGCAAAATGGGTCCAATACCCCATTCCTATTCTGCAGTTCATCTTCCTGCTTATCTCTTGGAAAATGCAGACAAGTATAAATTCTTGTTACCCGGAAACTGCAAGAGAGAGAGATGATCTTTGAAACTCGTCTGCGAGATTGGTTTTCTTCTTTCTAAGCCTTTTGTAGCCTGTGCAGCAGCTAAAGGTGGTGACTCCTCTCAGATATGTGAACTGAGGTTCTGTTCTGGTGATTGTGTGTCACTTCAATTGGGCTGTATCATTGTCCAGTGAGATATTCTTTGGGAAATTCCTTGAGTTCAGACAAATTCTTTTGACCTTGAGGCGGGGAACTCTTGTACATATGTTAGAGGTGCACCTCATTCAAGGGGGGGAGCAGTATCTATTATTCTGAAGAGCGATTTGATAGTGCTGTTTAGGAACATGGTTGCCATGGTTGAACTCCGTGTTTATTTGGTATTTAGTGTGGCTGTGATCCCCAGATTATACCATAGAGTAGCTTAAAAGTTTCCCCACCTTTTTCCCGGTTGGGAATTTTTGTTCCGCCAGACCAATTCATTTTCTTTTATTCTTTAGTTGGTTATCATGTTAAATATGTCTCTAATCTGATTGCGCTTGTTCCATATTTTACCACAACACTGACTCAATTATCAGTTTTTCTGGATTATTTATTATCTAGCATTCATGGTTGCTATCAAACTTGCATGGATCTAACTTGCTTTAATGGATTTGATATTTGATTGATGAGAAGTAACAAAAAAGAAAAAAGAAAAACGAAGCGCGTTTAGAATAATTAAGTGTTGTGCAAGGAACCAAATCTTTTATGGGTAAAGTACAATGGTACTTAACATTTGAGTCGAAGCTCATGATGAATTCCAAAATTTTCCATTGAACTCAATTTGGTAATTAGTTATTTCATTCTTGAGGAAAATATAGAAAGTCTTTATTGTTATTCGTGTGTGATTCAACCTTACTAGAACAATTATATCATTTATGATATTAAATTTTCATCCAACTTTATTTTTAATGGTGGGACTTGATTGAATCACCAAAGTAAGATATTTTAAATGTTATGAACTAAAATAGAATTCAATTCAAACGTTAAAAACAAAATACTTTATCCACTTTTGATTCAATGTGAAAATAGAGAGGAGTAGAAAACTCTAGATGATAGATATATCTTTTAACTTGTTGTACCTGTTGCCGTGGAGCAGAAGTTGGTAACTAGTAACGAACCTGATGCCTCCTTCTTGAATCTCAGCCACGAGTACTGCTTGTGTATGCAGTTGCCTTGTTTCCCTCCTCTTTCGGTTCACATCACTATTTTTTTAATTTAGATTAAGTTTCTTTTAAAAAATTGATCTAATTGATGACTTTCTTAGTTTCATTTTCCTTTTTAAAAATTTGATCTAGTTCACTCCTGCTAGCATTACCCTTATTATGTAAACATAACTAATGAACCAATCCTAAGATAAATTCCAGCTTAAGAAAGCAAGAAGATTGAAGAAGTGGTACAAAATAGTAGCTAAGTTGTAAAACGGTTCCACCTAATAAAAGAATGTGGAGTTTTGGTCAAAACAAACGCTGGTAAATGGGTTCGAGTCCAGAAGTGCAGTGATGCAACACATGCCACATGCCTCTTAATCATCGCTACACTCCAATCTTCCTTTGTTTTTTTATTTTGTATTCGATCGATTCGATTATTATTTTGAAAAAGACCACTCTCCACTATTAGGTTATCTACATACAATTTAATTTAGAGTTTACTACAATCTATATTCTAATATACACATGACATGAGTCATAGCTGGTGAAAAGCAACATCCAACATAATTTTCTTTCCTTAACTATAATAATCAGACGCAACTCTGCTCATTGGGGCGCGCTTCTTTTTTTAAATAATATTTTTTTGAACCAAAGAAAAATATTACTATACCCATTACCCAATTACTACCACAAGCTAAGTGCCAAAAGCAGATGAGACAATATCACCTATATTATCTTTGACAAAACAAGAGTTATTTATTTTTTTCACAATTTAATTATTTTAGGAATTAACTTCATACAATGTCAATACTATAAATTGGACAGTTTATTAATGTGATAATATATAAATTATTTTATATCTTGATACTATTTTAAAGGTAAATTAATCTTTTTTTTATTTAAGAAAATTGGATATTTCATTAATAAATTGATAAGAAAAAGTATAATATATATCATAAATCATAAACTTTTTTCTTTGGTCCGGTCATAAATCATAAACTTTAAGAGAATCATTTTATTTTTTATTTTTTATCACAAACTTTTATTTTTGGTATTATCATCACAAATATTTTGATATTGTTACAAACTTACAATATACTCATAAACACGGCATGGAATGCGCGGCCCAATATCGTCAATTTGGCTTCCTTCACCCAAAATCTCTTGGGCTACAAAATTATCATATATTTAAATATATTTGTATATCAAGACAAAAACATAATCAATATGACAAAAATAAAACAAAAAAATCAAGAAAAAAATAATACTCATAAAAACAAAAAAATCATGTAAAAAAAAAAAACTGATATACGTTATTTCATACATATTTTCAATAAAGCAATTAGAAGATTAAGGAATATTTTGCCAAATTTAATCTCCATTTAAAGATTTGTTATTAGCTAACAGAATTACTTAATATAAAAAGCGATATTCAAATTTTGATAGTGAGTAAATTTGATGATGTAACTACTCAACCAATCATGTATGTATTGAATACGATAACAAATTTGTGATAATTGATTTTTGGTATCAAAAACGTATTATACCACCTTGAAAACTTTGCCATCTTCTAGAACCGTATGCTTATTTGGACCATGTATGAGAGTATCTTTTTCATAGTAGCTATACTAGGTAGGCTCTAGCTATTCCATCTGCTAGGATTATGCTTGAAATAATTTGATGGAATGGAAGTGTTATGCAGGCGCACATGAGGAAGACATGGACTAATTTTGCAGAATCACGCATCACTAGCAGCTAGCTAGCCCATCACCAATTTGCACAACTGCATTTAATTTACCGGAATCCAATTCCATATGTATGCAGTTGCTTTCTTTGAACAAATAATTCAACTTACAAGTTTAACTGAAATTGAAAGCCTGCGCTTTATTACGAATCTAATCTTTCAACTATGTCAAAAAAGTATTGGATTCTCCATCATCTCTTAGATATTTAGATATTTCTTTCCTTTCCTTAATTCTCATCTTTAATTAATCTCAATCCAGCGCAGTGTGACGGGGATTAAAGGGAGATATAGAAGTATTAGATTCACTTTTATCTATCATCATCCATTATGTATGATAATCTTGATTATTAACACGTGCATAATAAAACTATAAATAGGGCGTGTCAGAAAATTGAGATGAAGCATCTGAAAGTGTGAAACACAAAAGTTCTAATGGCGTACCACCATAACAACAACAAACACCATAACAGGAACCATTACCAATATGGTTCATACCCCTACTACGAAAACACAGAGCAACCAGCAGCAAGGCATCATCATTACAAAGGTTTCAGCACCATTTATGAGTATCCCACAGAAGAATCATATTCATACCCAACAACAACAACAACAAGGGTTCGTGATGATGAGTACAACTACCACAACTACCAACGTGGCAGGTATGAAGATAGTAATTCCTTTGGGAGCGTTGACCAAGAAGCTGATGCCTTCATTCAATATGAGCACAACAGAATGGAATTGGCTAAGCTCATGTCAATGGGTGCTCTTTAATTATTAATTATTGTAAGGGCTTCTTCATGTGCATATTTAGTTCTTTGTTATTATGTATTATTAGGGTCTTGTTTTTTTGTGTACCAACTTTAAAATGGATACAAGATTTTGGGATGACATCATTTATACATATATCAATAAGTTTTGTGAAAAAACAACAACTCATCCCTCAATCTTTATGCACCATTTTTAAGATGTATATCAAATTGGCTCATACCCAAGTTTTAGCTGGAATAATCCATACCTCCATCGAGTATATGACTTTTTTTTCTTTTTTTTTCACCTAAATAATAATGCATCATCGAAGCCCTCATTCTCTTGTGTATAGCGTGCTATAATTGCCCAATTTCAAGTTGGTTATGAATAATATTGTCAGAATTATAATTTAGAAATCGTGAATGTTGCAACAAATAAATAAATGGATATATAAGTCCCTGTTGTGAAATTTTTGGACTTGGAAAAGTCGTTAATAATTTAGAATTGCTATATTCTTTAAGACATGTTAAAAGAATCTGATTGATTTGTCAGTTAGAAATAATTTAAAAGTTTCATTTAATCAGAGAATGAGATGAACAGCCCTAGTTTTTTGAACTAACAGAGAGGCTCTTATTGAATCTGCTATCGAAATATGTTGTACATTATTGTATTGTGATCTCAACTACACAATCACGTATTTAAGTGTGAAAGAATAAAAACTAAATGTAAAAATGATTGATCCGAACCCCCTAATTAATAATTATGAACGAGTAAATCGGTATAGTTAATTCCCTTGGATTTGTAATATGACCTCTCTGCACTTGTCAGCCGACCCCGGAACATCCCCCATTCCATCCCACACCTTTGGTTCACCTGCCATAAAAATATCATCATCATTAATTAAGCTTCTTGGTGTGTCAAGTATAATCTGAGAATGAAGAAAGAATGATGGCAAGATACTATACCGATCGCCATGCAGCTTTCCCAGTTTGTCCTTCTCCCTACCAAGCACATAGCACCATAATTATGTTGAGTGTAAATTATAGTGAGGTAGTAGATTCATTCATGTGAAGAATGAAATTATTACCTGATTTCCTAATGAGAGCATATCTTGGTGAACAATCCACTGAGCATCAACCACTCCAATCTTCTCATGTGCAGGCTAATATCACACACACACACACACACCCTATTAGTGATATAATGTTACATCAAGTGAAGTATTATTATTATTAGGTAAGTCACTCACCTCAACACATCTTCTAAAAGCAAAGTCAAGACCCCAGCCATGCACAAATTCATTCTGCAAAAACCAATCTCACTGTGTTACACTTATGAGTCATGACCACAACAAGATACCAAAAACTAATCAATGGAAACCACTGAACCTGAATCATATGCCACACGCAGCGCCACGCAGATCGCGAAAACACTGGAGCCATGATCTCAACAAACCTGCATGCATACATACATGGACAGCATCAGTCACAATGATGGAATGAAAAGGAACAGACAACACACCACTTTGAAATTCAACATGTTACTCTTACGCTGCACAAGGAGGCAAAAGAGGGTACTTGCACTTTCCTGGTTTCTCCTGAGCTTCTCTATTACAAGAAATTAAGGAAACAAAAAACAGTTATTACTCAAAACTCAAAACACAACCTTATTGGACAAGAAAACCCCTCACTTGTTCCCCATTATTCTTACTTGTGAACTTCTTGGCCTTCTCTTCTCCTTGTCATATTCCAACATGGCCCTCCTTTTCTTTGTTCCAAACCAGGCTGTGAAATCTCCAACTTATGCTTCCTCGCCAGTTTTATGTATCTGCATTTCGATTTTGGAATTAGAAAGGCGGCAGGCATATTAAACTTCCTTAATAAAACCAAAACTAAAACATTTTACAATACTCACTCCTCTGCATTAAAATGTTCAACTCCTAAATCCTCATCCCAGATGAAAATATACTCATATGGTGCCACAATATCTGGATGCAGAAACCGCTTGGCATACCACCTAGCAGGGTAAATAATAGGCCAATATTAAAATTGATCATCAAAAAACTGAACATGTGAATAAGCAGAGGAGTATTATTACTTTACCATTTGGTTTGTTTGCGAACACTGACATGAATGGCCCGTTTCGACCACTCAAACTCGTCCCATTCAGTTGTTCTCCCATCATAGTGGAATAGAACAATTGTGAAGTTCTCTGAAAACTGTCAAATAAACATGCATGACACAAGCTTTTTTAGTAGCAGCTTCAGAAAGAAAGAAAGAAAGAAGGAGAGGGAGGGAGAACCTTTTTCACTGCTGCATCAATGTTCATTCTCTGCTCATACCCAACAGTGAAGGCAACAAGGTATTTAGGCGTTGAGTTGAAATCCTGAAAGTGCCAACCAAATAG
This sequence comes from Stylosanthes scabra, assembly GCA_036250425.1. Classification (NCBI taxonomy): domain Eukaryota; kingdom Viridiplantae; phylum Streptophyta; class Magnoliopsida; order Fabales; family Fabaceae; genus Stylosanthes; species Stylosanthes scabra. Next base: position 156,016 of record JASCZI010060464.1, read on the forward strand.
TTAAATTCTCTCTGGCTCTGGGTATAGCTGCATTGAACAATGAGCACAAGATCCAAACCTCACTGGGACGACCCCATAACTTGCGCAAAAAGAAGTCAGATTCTGCTCTGACAATCCCAGGAGCTAATCTTTCTGCGCCTCTTGGATTTGTTGGAACCCAAATCTGCTAAACAAGGACCAATTTCATTGTAGAGAAAGCAACTTCATTCTAAGTTCTAGGCATAAAGGGATACCTACCTTGGATGGATCACTTGGTAACTGGTCTTGTGATGATGATGTGGTTTCTGTATATTTTTGCTGAATGCAAGAGAGATTAATGGATGGGAGATTCAGCTTCACCTTTGATATTGACATTGTTGGCAATGATACTCCAACAATTAAGCCTAGAGCAGTTCCAACGAAGAAGATCACAATAATCCTCATACTATCGCTTGGTTTTCTCTTGGCACAACTGCACCAAAAACAATAACATACAAATGTCACTTGAAATGGAGTTGCTGAATTCTGACATCTAACATACCAGACACATACAAACTCCATAGATTATTGGACCTTTGTTTGCGAGTAACGATCCCCATTATACAAAAGCTTTTCTGACTTTTTCTTCCATATAAGAAAGAAAGAAAGAAAAAGGAGTGTAGGAAATGGAATAAGAGACAGGGAGGAGTATTACTATATGTTGTTGGATTGAGTGGTATTCTTGTTCCACAACCATAACCAAAGTGGCATATTCAATGTTAAGGTTTGATGAATTCTATGTTCACTTTTAGTGCGGTGTAAGCACTAAGCACTAGTATCATCACCATCAATATCATGTTCATGTGCTTTGTGCTTGTTCCCCTAATATCCCTCCGCAAGTTAATATCATGAAACAAAATATGATACGCAAATGCAATCAATACTAATCACATGATATGCCTACTCTACTTCTACCGACTACCATACCTCTAACACGTGACCCCTTTCTCCTCATTGCAAGTCAACAGATACAATTCAAAACAGAAATTATAGCTACCTAGCAAGCTCCTTTTATTTTAATTTGGTGTATGGTGGATTCTTAGACAAGTAAATGTAGTTCACATTCGCATTGGTATTTGATCATTTCTATTATAATTAACAACTTTGCAGAAAACTTGATTTTCCGGCAGCCTAACAAAATTTCCCGGGTCAACAAAAGGAAACGTAAGGAAATTCATCAAATATGAGTTTGTTTAAGGTAAATATAAACCTAGGAAATTTGTTAACATCAGTTAAGAAGGCACTTTGTGCCCAAAAAATCAACCCTTCTTTTTTGGGGCAGATACAATTCATCTTCTCTTTGTCGAAACCGTACAATGGAAGTAAGCTTTTTGCAACCTTATTATATTATACGAGTCAACGTGTGATTGGAAACCAAGTCTCCCTAATTTGCTCCAATCTAGTTTATAGTTGACCAAAAGTTTACTTGTAAATTATAATACTACAAACTTGGCCGCGTCATCATCCAGGATCAATTTATTTGTACCCAAAAATAATTGTTACTATAAAAGGATAGTTTATATTAAATTCGTATAAAATTAGATTTTAGGCGATATTACATTAAACCTAATTAAAAATAGCATTGATGAAATTATGGTTAACGCACTATTCCAACCATCGTAGTGGCCGTCATTGTCCACACTAACACCACAAAGCTTTTGATTATTATTAAACTTCATATATTTGATTTTGGACCAATTCAACTTCGATCAAAGTTAAGCATAGTTACATTATGGATTCCATTACCGCGAGCAGATGTTCAAAAGAACTTGGTAGTAAAAGACACGAGTTAATGGAAAGCATAACACTATTATATACCTTGACGTATTCCTCTCACTTGGGTCGTAAACTCTACATTGAATTGGTTCATCCTTAGCTAGACTATAATCTATAAATTCTGATCCCAAGCATCTAGTGCCCAAAAACTTAAAAAAACCAATTATATGAAGCAGTGGTTCAAAAATTAAGAAAATAAAAATAAAAATGATATGATATGATATAGAGTGTCCCCTAACTAAGGCTATGGAGCAGTGGAGTTACTGAACATATCAGCTCCAAGGGCCTTGAAATATTCGCTTTCTGCGTTCGTCAACCGACTTTGGAACATCGTCCACTCCTTTTTACACCTGTCTCTCACCTGCCACCAACAAACACATCAACACATTAATTATAAGTTAATAACAAATTATCTTGATTAACTAGCCAAATCCATCCATATTATCAAACATGAGTGACCTACCCCCATCCATGGTGCTTTCCCATCTTTTGATTCTCCCTACCAACCAAACCAGACACAAACAATAAAGTAAGTCAGCATCTTACAGCCGCTATTTGAATAAATTAACATAAGCTTTATGACAAGAATATCATGGAAAGGCACTTACTTGATTCCCTAGTGAGGGAACACTTTGATGTATAATCCACTGAGAATCAACTACTCCAATCTTCTCATGAGCAGGCTATATATCATATGGTCAGGATCTTAGTTTACTAGTGATGTATCAAAAGATTATTGAATGAACTCAGGGAAGGGAGGCCGGACTCACCTCAACACATCTTCTAAGTGCGAAATCGAGACCCCACCCATGGACCAAGTCATTCTGAATTGCCAGGATTTGGAACAAGCCATAGTTAATTATAAGTTATCAAGTGCTTAAAAGTTAAAACAAACACGGATGACGGAACAGCTTAGAAACATTCCTACCTGAATCATATGCCACACACAGCGCCATGCATCGCGTGAAAACACCGGAGCCATAATCTCAACAAACCTGCATGCATCAAACAATGAGGTACAGCTTGGAGGGAGCAGACAAGCAGAGTGCAACGCAATAACACTCCAAGTTATACTTACGCTGCACAAGGAGGCAGATGAGGATCACTGCACCATCCTGGTTTCTCCTCTGTTTCTCTAATACGAATCAAATAAATAAACGGTTAAGACACATTCTTATCTTTTACTTATACACCCAAAGAAATGGCAAGGGATTCTCATCATTACTTGTGAACTTCACGATCACCCCTTCTCTTTGTCATTTGCCATGTCAACCCTTTATTGGGTTCCAAACCAGGCTGTGATATCTCCAATCCATGCTTTTTCACCAGCCTTATGTATCTGCAATTAAATTGAAGAAGCATATCAGACTTCTTCAGTAAATCAAAATAAAAGTCACTCCTACTGCGTGTGTGTGTGTGAGAGAGAGAGATATATCAAATACTCACTCTTCTGCATTAAAATGCTCAACGCTCAAGTCCTCGTCCCAAATAAAAATGTAATCATATGGTGCTACAATGTCAGGATGCAAAAACCGCTTGGCATACCACCTAGGAGGGAAAACAATATTAATGGTAAAA
>JASCZI010060464.1:159397-169557 GCA_036250425.1 Stylosanthes scabra
CTAAACCAAAACTTACAAGTAATGGCTTCCAAGTTATTTATCTTACCATTTGGTTTGTTTGCGGGCACTAACATGAATAGCTTTCTTTGACCACTCAAATTCATCCCATTCAGTTGTTCGGCCATCATAATGAAATAGAAGTATCATAAAATCGTCTGAAAACTGTTCAAAGTAACAAATCTAGTTTAAAGACACACATTACACAAGTCTATGCAATGAAAGGAAAAGAAACAAGAGATAACCTTTTTAACAGCTGCATCAATATTCCTTTTCTGATCATAGCCAACTGTGAAGGTCACAAGGTACTTTGGCTTAGAGGTTAAATCCTGCAATTGGCAACTTAATCAGATGATGCGCTGTATAACCTATCACCAAGAAAACACCAGAGGCCCCAGCATTCCAAGACAATATTAGCCTAAAAATATAAAAAGAAAACAGAGCTAGAAGAAAAATGCAAAAGGAAACCACATAAGTTTTATATGAAATTGGATTAGGTGTTTTACAGCAAGTTTCCCTTATAGAAATCAAGCAAATAATCTGGTGAAAGAACTTTAATGATCTTTTCTTTCCGTGTTAACAGAAACTAATACGTATCTCTAGGTTTGCTTTTATACATACCTCACTGGGCAGACCCCACAATCTACGTAAATACAAGTCTGACTCAGACTCAATAATTGAAGGAGGTAATCTTTCAGCACCTCTGGGATTTGATGGAACCCAAATCTGCAGAGAAAGATGAAAATGAAAATATGCAACAATCATTATTTAACCTTTGACAATTTTCCCCCAATTTGTAAAAATACATAATCATGCTCAAAAGCCATTTAAAAATAGGAAGAAAGAAACACACTGAAGTCTGAAGATCTAGGCTGAAGGAAAGCCTGCCATTTTTATCCATTATTCTGCTACAACTCTTTTAAGCAAACTTCTAAAACTATAAGGATTTGAATGCATAAATTAACCCTAATCAAGGCTCACTTCATTTCTTGCATAATTGCAAACCCAGTACCTTTCACATTCTTTCCAAAGCTGATAACATGAGATGTGTACCTTCATTGAATCATTTAATAACTGATACTGTGATGTATTGCGATTACTCTTCATAAAAGACCGCACATTGCCACCTGCATTCTCTTCGGCAAAAGAAACATCAATGGAGGGAAGAAGGCTTGTTGGTAGATTCAGCTGCAAGTGTTAAGCATTGTTATAGTCCCAAGAGTCCAAATACATCAAGTTAACAACAAAAATTCACTCAAATACAATGTTCGTAGAAAAAGAGGAAAACTCAATCTGCACCTTAGTTGATAATGTTGTAAATGATACTCCTATAAAGAAGCCAATAAATGTTCCAACAAAAGTTGTCACTATGAGTCTCATGCCTTCACTTGGTTTTCGATTAGTAGAACTGCAGACAAATAGTACACAAACGACATGTACATAGATTTTTTAGGATTAGACACATAAAACACTTCTCTTTTAGGAAGAGAAGGTAAAAGATGACAGAATAGCAAAGTTAAGTTATCTCCAAAGAAGAAACCTGCGAGAAGTGATCCCCATTATATCCAAGCTTTTCTGACTGTTTGCTTGTAAGAACTGAACATCTATTAAGTGGACTTATTCTCAGAATGAGAAGCAAAGATTTGTCAAACAAAAAACGCCCTGCAGAATGTACAAAGAAGTACTAAACATGTTAATAAGTGCAACCAGAATAGTTATAATACACTAGTCACAACATAGATTAGCAGTAGAAATAGGAATTAGATCTTTGTAACCAACAAATCATATCAATCACACATCAATTAAGGAGCTTTTCATTTCCTCTTTACTGTCTCAACCATAATTGCAACATGTAATCAATGAACCGCCACTGCCATGCCACAGCCTAGCCTGCTACTATTCTGCTCCAAGTTCCCAAAAGTTCCGCTAACTCTACTCCACTCCCTTAGTGTCTGTCATGTGGTTCTTCTTTCCTCTTGGATGAGCACAACTTCATCCACTGCAACAACTTACTTTCCTGCTACTTGTGGCTCTTACGAGAATTTTTTTCTGAACCCTCCCATGAATTTGTTCCAGCCACAGGCAATCCCACCATCCTCCTCGGGTCATCCAGATGTCAATTCCTTAGTCAAAGAAATTTCCATGCACCCAAACTGGCCATGCCGACGAATGAGGGTGCTTTCTTTATAGCTGCTCCATGGATTTTATCATCAGCCACCCACTAACATAGCATTTCACCTAAATTTATCATCAGCCACCCACCAACATAGCATTTCACCTAAATTCCAAAACTCAACATACCTAAAGCCATCGGCAACTTCTTTTCTATATAACCCCCTAGTTTCAACCCAACTTAATCTCCTTAAAAGCTTATCATGAAAATATTCCACTTCCAGAGCTCAAATTGTTGATACAAATGAACCATTGCCAACAAAAAGCATGCGTCTTTTCCCTCCCCAGATCAGACTCACCCACCAACTTACGCAACCATGTGGCAATTCCCTTATTTAAAGGAATCGTCATTGAAACATTCAAATCAAATTAAAGATTAAACAAACAAATCATTTAAAAACACACATACACACACTCAAATCCCCATAAACCTAGGAAACACAAAACAAATTCCCACTTCCAACTAAACAAAAGGCAAAAGTCAAGTAAGATTCAATCATTATAATTCATAAAAGATAGCAATCCGAGTCTCTCGTAGGAAGGAACCTTCCAGAACCTCTGACCACAAAAACAACACCCATACACTTCACCTTTGCAAAAACGTGCTTGCAATGAGCAAGAATCAGAAACTGAAAATTGAATCATCTTGAACCAAAACAAAGGATCAAACAGTTCATCTCAGTAGAATCAATCCAAAAAAGGGCTTATACCTGGGAATGAAAGATCCCTAGAAGCACAGGAAGCAAGATCTGGCAGAAGAAAAAAAGGCAGGTTTTTTATGTTGGTGGTTAAGAGCAGAAAAAAAAGGAAGAGGTGTGAGTAAGTGCCAATGGAGGAACGAACGTGAAAGACAACGAATTAAAGAGGAATTTACAGGTGAGGGACACAGAAACAATAAAGTAATTGAAGGGATTGGTTTCTTCTTGTCTAACACTCGGGTTTTGGTTTATGCGTATCACTGCCAAACACATAAAACAGTTTAAAAATGAATCAGGGATTTTGTGTTGCGTTTTTAAGCTGCTGGATCACAATCCCTTTCTGCTAATTGTGATTAGTATAAAATAATCATAATCATAATAAGTTAAATTATATGACTATCAAGTAACGCTCTGAAAAGGGTTACTTTTGAATTTATAATTATTATTGAATTGAATTACCTGTTGCTAGTGTTGGAGTAGTTCTTGATTTTACCGAAAAAGTCTACTGAAGGAAGAAGATAATATAATAGTTTTAAGTTTAATTTAAGAATTTAATTTATTTTTGTTTTTAATAATTAAATGCGATGATTGACTGGTTTAATGTAGATTAAGCAATGGAAATTAAAAAAGATTAGATAGGATGAGGTTAAGGTGGTGGTGTTTCGTGTAATTGTCAAAGCAGGAATTTAGGTGGGAATGAATGTTAGCTGACTCCTCAATCTCAACTAAATTCCTAATCTATATTTCTTCCTTTTTAAGGTTCATCTTAACATGGTGGTGTAAGTAAGTAAGTCAGTTAATTATGCTAATATGGAAATACGAGTAAATCCTAATAAATAGGTCAAACCCATTTAAAAAGATGAAAAAAAAAACAGAATATATCCTAATTAACAGCATGTTTTAATTTTTAACTCATTATATTAGTATTTAACCGGCATTTTAATTTTTTTCACGATGAATAGTTAATTAATTATTTGGGAGAAGCAGAAAATAAAATGTGTGAGCCCCGGTTAGCTAGGTGCTTAAAATCAACGAGGTTTGGTCCAATATTAGGCGACTAATGTATGAGTACCATGGACTGAAAATTGATTGAAAATTTCGATCATTTTAAATGCCGACACTTCTTTCAAACATAATTATAATTACTTGGAAAAATACTTATATAAAAAAGAAAATATATTAAAAAAAACTTAGGATTAACCCTTGAAATTATCATTGAATTCTCAATTTACAGATAAAAATATCTATATATTTTAAAAATAATAAATATGCTTCTCATATTTTTAAAATGTGACAAATTAACTTGATATCATAAAACTCCATAATTAACATTTCTTGATTTTTTTTATATATTTAGATTGATTTATCGTATTTTAATAATATTAAAAACACATTTATCGTTTTTAAAATTTATAAATATTTTTATTAATAAATTGAAAATTCCATGACAATTTTAGTGGTTAACCTAATAGCTGATAGAAAAGAAATGTTTAAAATTCAACTCAAATGAAAAGTCGTTCACAATTAAGAAGGGAATATTTTGTCTTATGGGAAAGATCCGATCAAGATTAAAAAAGAATATTAGAGTATTGATCCCCCATTCTACTTATATTAATGACTATAATCATATATTAATTTGCCCAACTTCACCTTCTCATTTAACAAATCAAATAGATTGTAAATTTTTCCATACTTCTTGGCTCTTGCTATACCAGCTAGGCTCTGAACAGTGAATACTAAAAACGAAAAATGAATACAAGTAATTTACTTAATAAGTTATAAATAATCATATCACATCTTTTATTTATTATCTATATCAGAATTAACTGTGGAATAACATTGAATATATTTAAAACTTCTAATTGGGCTTAATGTTGGATCATTGGCTCCCTAATGGTAAGATAATAATGGTCCCATATCACCCATTCTTCTTTACATCGGATACAGGGAATCAAAAGACACAAAGGCTGAAGCGTTAGGCGCGGGGTCTCAAACAAGAAGTGTTTTATCTATTATGCAATACATTGTTTTATTGTCTATATGGCTAACAGTAAACTCACAACAAACTGAACTATGTACCAGAACGATCTTTACGAGCTATATACAGGACCAAATACACAATTTTTGAATTACTTAAGGACAACTAAAGTACTAATACAATATTTACTCCCCCCCGCCCCCCCCTCTTCTCTTTATTTTCTTACATTCCACTTCGCGAAGCATGATCATGACGCTTAATCGTTTGAATGTATTATGTGGAACTCCAGATAGAGGCTATACCTCTTGGGATGCAAGGGTGCTCAAATCAGAGCTTGCAATTGCAGAGGGAAGCCAGAGTTCTACGCGAGTTCCACCAGCACCGAGAGGCGCATCTTTGGTCCGAGGTGATATAACACGCACCACACACCCATAGCTCTCTAGTATCTCGCGGGCAACACTTAGCCCAGCAACAAAGTTCCATGTCATGTTGTCTTCAATCATGTCTTCGGACAAGGCTTGTCCGTATGGTGTAAGGGAGTGCCTTTGTGTCTACGAAAAAGTATCGCAAACAACAAGAAATGTTTGAATAAGACCAGAAGCCAGTACGAACAGACTCAAAACTAAGAGTTTCAGTAGTTTACCATGTAGTGCATATCAGGCCCATCATCATCAATGAGTACAAGGGCACCACCTGCTGGTGCAGCGGTAGACACAATTTCAACCTTTCCCCCAACATGGGTGCGTAGTAAAGCACCTTCAATAAGATTGCTGAAAGCCTGGCGTAAAGCAGGTTCTTCTACGGCAGCTGGCAAAGGTGATGAGAGCTCATTTAGTTCTACTACACGTTTTTGAATCTGGGCTAGAGGTCTCACAGCATCAACCAGGTCCGCCAATACTTCAGAAACATTGCATGGTCTTTCTGACATTAACAGAAAACCATAAGGAAAAGAAAAAACAGAAATAATCCAGTTGTAAAAAGGAGACAGAAATAAATCTAAAGGCCAAAAATAGAATACCAAAAGAAATAAAGAAACTAAATTAAATATACAAGATAATATTGATGGGTATACCCCAAATTGACAAAGAAAATTATACACAGGAAGAGAACATCTTCAAAATAAGTTAAGAACCAAACGCATTATTAAATTAATAATCAATCAATGAAACATACCTGATTCCATGTTGTAATGGAGCTAAAGCCAAAGGTGGAAGGGGCATCTCTATATCATGGCCAGCAGCTAAAGAATGTGACTCATTATTTGTTTTATCTGTAGAGCCATCCCTAGGAAAACTATCCAATAATTGAGATTTTGATGAGTCAGCAAGTATGTGAGTTGAACCATTCATTTTCTTGATTGCTTCTTCATTGTAGCGAACTATATTAGCCTACAAATTGAACCAAAATCTCCATTCAGCACTATATATATATATATAAAGAAAATTCAAATAAGGGAAGAATCATTTTAAAGGTCATACATGCTCAAACTCAAAAGTCAAAATCTCAATGTAGAGTAAGACTCTTGTAGATCAATTGACCATTAAATTATGTTTAACCATTCTTGGATCCTTCTTTGTGAAAAATAATACAAGAAAGCATAAGGCTTTACTAAAAGATAGAGGAAGAGACAGTAAAGTTGTCAAGTCTGAAGATATCCGAGGCTGAATGTAAAGGTTATCAGCATATAGAAATTACAGAAGAAGTACCTTTGTCAAATAGACAGCTTCTTGGAGTTGCTCCAGAACATCTCTCAGTCGATCTCCTTGCACCAGGATGTCCTCAACAATGTCATACGAAATCTGCAAAATTACTTATTAAAGACAGTTTCATTTTATAGAACAGATTTCAGCATATTATTGGCATCCTAAACCATGATAAGATAGGTCTTGTTACGTTTCCATCAACTATGATTTAGAGAAAGTACAAACCTGACTTTTCTTTGTTTGGGTAGACAAGATTTTGCTTAAGGTTTGAATGCTCGATAGAGGACCACGAATCTGTTTAGAATTTTAGCAGAAGAATTGTTAGGAGAGGCCAAAATAGGAAGAAAATAGTGGTAAATAAAAGTCAACAATAACTCATACTTGCTCGACCAGGTCACTCATCCTAACATTATTTTGCCATGTTGATTGCTGAAGTAACATTGCTTTCTGTAAAAGGAGCAAAATTATACAGTTATGCATAAATCAATTAGAGGCAGTTGCACTGCATGCCTAATGCTAACAGTCAGTCTCACTAAATAAAGTAATTGATGAATAATTTTCAACTTACTTAAAAAAGCATATATTCAATTCAAGTAGCATATGTTTAGCAATGCAAATTCAAATAAGGCAGATCCAGCAGTGTACAAGCAATGTAAGAACACTCTAGCATTTCATATTCAAATAGTAATGAGCTACAGTCATGTTCCAAAGAGCAAGATACAGCATCCAAACCTGATCCATTACATATGCCATGGCCAGAGATTGTGAAATGTTGATGGCATTCGATCGTTGTTCAGGAGTGAAGTTGTACATACCAACCGGCTCATCCTGGACCTTAAGAGTTTGAATTTCCCATGACTTCTTGTCTATATCCAAAAAAGGAGGCAAAGAATAAGCTTCCTCAACGGACGTTCGGGCATCCCGAGCACCACTCCGAGGATGGTCATCACTCCTTTCCACCTCCAACAAAGGAAGCTCGGCAACCAAGAAACCAACAACAAACGGATGTTTCACCATGGGAAGAACCACAGCATTACATTCAGGGACAAACTTAACCTAGAATTCATTAATTGACGCACATAGAACAATTAAGACCACCCTAATACTAATACTAATAATTATGAATAGAAGCAGAGTGAATAATAATAATAATGAGTACAGGGCAAGAAACCTGCAAGTTGGAAAGTGCAGCCTCGGTGGCGCGCAAGCCGGCAGGAATGTTGAAATGACCAACAAGAATGACAATGGCGGCCTCTTCCTCAGGCTGAGAATCTCCAGGGTAGAGAGCAACCCTCCGTAACTCCAATTGATCCATCACATAACTACCAGCTGGCCTTACATAAACCTAAACAAACACATTATTCCTTCACTAATCACTAATCAAGCTACCTACACTTCTCTCTTCAACATTGAATTCCAAACTGAATATTTGCAAAAGGAAGGACGAACCGAGAGAATAGCTTCGGGGACGATCCTGCGGAAGAGGTGGAGCTGCTGGAGGCAGAGCCTCTGGAAGTCAGGGCTGGGGAGGAGGAGACCGCTTCGGTTGTCCTTGTCGAGTCGCTGAGTGAACTCAACGGGCGAGGTGGATGCCTTGCGGATAGCGGCGGAGACGGCAGCGGCGGAAGTAAGCGTGGCGGGGGAGTCATGGGAGTCGTGGACGTCATGGCGGAGGAGGTGGCGGAGAGAGTTGTCGGAGTCGGAATTAGGGTTAGTGGTGTTGGGATTAAGAGTGGTGTGGAGGAAGCAGCAGGAGGGTTTAGTTCTGGAAGTGGAGGAAGGAAAGAAGAGATAATTGCGAAATAATCGGTTACGGTTATTGCAGTTACAGTTAGAGAGGGAGGGGAGCGTGGTAGCTAAGGAAGAAGATGTGGCTATGGCAGAGAGTGGCATTTGGATTTGGATTTAGTAATTGCTACTTCTCCTTCTCCCTACTGCATATGCAAACCACCAAGGTTTGTGTTTTTGCAGATGCACTTGCTGACTTGCTGTTGCTTTTGCTATAACCACACAACACTTGATATTATTTATGGTTCTGGATAAAGCAAAAATAAAACTTAATTTTCCATAAAAGATTAATTAATAATTTATGTGTATCCATACACCTCTTCCTTTTTTTTTTAATTTACTATTATTGTATGTCATATTTATGTATTTTTAAAATTTTTTTATATTTTTTATTTTTATGTTATAAAAGAGATGTATAGAAATATAATACATTTATCATTTCCGTAATAATAATTAATAAACCAACTTTAATTTACTTTATTATGTATGAACCACTTGTGGATAGGCTAAGAGAAGGTTGGCTAGTATTTGGCCACAAAAATTACAATTTGGTACGGTTTGTCAGCACTTGCCAATTCTTATCAAAGTTTCTTCTCCTTTGAACATGCCATCAATAATATTCAATCATTCCAACTTCCTCTACTTTCCTTTGAAAGCTACGTCCATGGCAATAAATAAATGGTTTCTTTGTTACACATTACACAATGGGATAAAAAAGAAAACTCAAATGATTTAGTGGTGGATGGATGCATGACAAGCCATATTTAAAGGCAAGGGAGGATCTGAAAAGGATCCATTGGCTATTTGTTGGAAGATCCAGTGGTTGGCAGCATCAGTATAATGTATGCCATCCCAAATAATCCCCCTCCATGGATCTTTGCAGGCCTTGGCGATCACCACCTTCTTTCCATTCTCCTCCTTGGTGGCACCACATCTTGCACCGTTATTGAAGTTGTACTTCCCTCCGTGCCCACAGCATGCTATCAACCCATCCTTGAAACCTTCATTTTACAAAAACACAAAATGAATCCTCTTGTATTAGAATTTCACATGTCAATGCAAGGGGTTCTTTTTTAATGGCTAACCGTATTTTTGGGCATTGCTTATGAGGTTGTACTTCACTGTGTACACATCAACATAGGTGATTGCTGCCTCAGGCATCTGTTTCCTCAGCTGCACAACTGCTTCTTTCAATTTGCTGTTAAAATCCTGTGCGACCTTGTTCAAGGGTTTGGCACATCCAGAGTTGTCTAGTTGATCTGACCTCATCGAATAGCCATAGCCATCCAGCACGTAAGGTAGGCATCCTAGTGGGCCTGTGTTGTGGATCCAAAACGACCTTCCACCTTCCTCATACACATTCTAGTAGTCATGGAAACACTAAACTTGGTTAAATTTCTAGCATTTAATTAATACTCGTAGTAGGAAGAAGGGCAAGCCTAAATTAGTTAGTTACCCTTATGACATTGGAGAACTGGGTCAAAACATGAGATAAATATGCGTTGACTTCCTGTGAGGTGATGTTCACTCTGAAGCCAGCAGTGATATCATTTTGGCCAATGTCAAAGGTGTACAAACCCTCAGAAAAGTACTCCTCCTTGGGCAACAATTCCCTAAACATCCTTCCTATGTTTATTGCATAACATGTTTATTAAAATAATAACCACTTTAATGCTTGGATTTGCAACTGTATATGTGTATCAATAATCACCTTGCTCGCGAGCAAGTTTGGATCTTGCTTTGAATTCAGAGAGCTGCAGAAACTGAACATCAAGGGAGATGGGGCTATATCCACTCTGAGACAACGTCGTATTCAGAGGTCTG
>JASCZI010060465.1:11082-29934 GCA_036250425.1 Stylosanthes scabra
ATCACGATATTTTTCCGTGAAGAACGGCTGAAACCACCAAATAAGATTTTTATTATCTACTGAGAATTTTAAATTCTCACCATATCTATGTATTTGTATGTGGTTTCAGATTCATCTCAGTAAGGATCAGTGGAAGGCAAGATAGTTTTATTTGTGTGTGATGACTTTACAGGATTATACATAAATAACCTGTAGATTATTTTCTATTTTTGCTCAGTATATTGTATGGGCGACAGTGATATGTTTGTAATATTTAATTATATTCGTACAAAAGTACAGTCAAATTTTCAGCCTATGTAATGAATTTTTAATTCAAAGAATGAGTGTTACAAGAGAAATATAGTAGTTACCTTTTATAAAAAAAATTGGAATATAATATTATTAATTAATTTACAACATTAGATAAAATATGTTAATTAATATGAGTGCTATATTTTAACATGATAATTTTATTACGTATTTTGTTAATTAATGGGAGTACTATATCCATTTACGAATAAAATACAATATTTCTATTAATTTTTATTAATTAATTAACAGTATCATATTATATAATCTCACATTTTATCTAATATTGTTAATTAATTAAAAAATGTATGGAAGTATTATATGATATCATAATGAGAATATTAATCATAAAAGATATGGTACTCCTAAAGTCCCATTTAATAACAAAATACCTAACAAAATTATTATTTTAAAGTATAGTACTCACATTAATTATCATATTTCGTCTAATTTAATTAATAATACCGTGTTTATTTTCTTAAGCAAAAATATGGTATTTTTATAAAATTTGTTAAATAATTGAACTAATTTGATGCAAATGTAAAAAAATAAAGAAAAATCAAGTTTGTCAAATAGATAGACATATTTAGTGCAAATGGCAAAAAGAAAAAAAAAATAGATTCTAATAATTAAAAGTTTTTATTTTTTAAAAAATTAATTTTATTATAATTTATTTTAGAAAATTTTTCTTCGAAACTCTAACAAATCCCTTAGACAAAGACTAAAAATAGAAGGGCATAGACATTAATTAGGAGGGAGTTTCACCATAAATCTTTGACTAGACCCAATTTCTTAATTTTATAAAATTAATTAAATCATTATGAAGACACCTAAAAATTTTATAATTTTAGAAGTAGTTGATTTAAAAATTAATTAATGATATGATAATACCTATTAATTTGACTATGTGTGCATAAAAATTAAATTTATAATTAATAATTAATTAGCAAAAAAAAGTTTGTAAGAAGATAAGTTGATGTATATATTCCTCACTCAAAATTGTTTTTGATAAAAGTGAAAGTATGTTGACTTGGGGATGTGATTTTGGATGAAAGCGGCAGGGGATATATGATATATGGTTGTGACATGACATGACTTTACATGATATGACATAACATAACATACACATCGCAAGAATGACAAAAGCTTTCGCCGCGTAAATAAACAAACAAAATTTGGCTCTCTTCTCTCATTCGTATATTGGGGGCCTTCGCATGTAAACTTGCTATAAATTGCATGCAGCGTTACTACTCTCTCTTCTTCCCCCTTCATATCCCTATTTTCCTTCCAACCTCAACCTCAAATAATAATTAATAATATCAATAAAAAACTTATATTATTATTTTTCAGTTTCCTCTGTTAATTACAAATAAAAACCCTTAATTTCTCCCTTAACCTTAACCCCCACTCTCTCTTTCTCTCTCTCAAAACACACTCACTCCCATTGCTTGTTGAATTCTTGATCATCACACTCCCACCGTTGCCGATTTTAACGATGTCGAGTCAAACATCCTCTGCTTTTCTCGACGACGGAAGTTCTGGAAACTCGTCGTTGTCGTCGTTCCCGTTTCCTCGCTCACTGGACTCTCCGTATCCTCAGAATCAAAACCCCTATGATGA
The DNA here is from genome assembly GCA_036250425.1 of Stylosanthes scabra. Lineage (NCBI taxonomy): Eukaryota > Viridiplantae > Streptophyta > Magnoliopsida > Fabales > Fabaceae > Stylosanthes > Stylosanthes scabra. The sequence goes on from JASCZI010060465.1 coordinate 12,991, forward strand.
GATTCAAGCCCTAGACGAAGCTTTTGATCGTCTTTCTGTATCGCCTTTCAGCTTCAACAATCTCCCGCAATCTCTTGCTTTCGATCATCGCGAAACTGAACCTTTTGATCGCCGTCGCCTTCACCACCTTCAAAGCTCAAATCTTGTGGCTCAAATCCAACAGAATCATGGCTTCATCAACGCCGCGAGAGCTTCTGCCAATGCTGCCTTGGTGGCGCCGGAGAGTAATCCTCCGGAGGGATGCGATGGCGACGGCGGTAACTCGAACGGCATTTGGTCCGGTTCTTCCAATAGAAATCTCGGTGCTGCAAGCAGGTACAACTCTATCATGAATGATTTGTTTTCGAGTGGAGGATTCAGCAGCAGGGGTTTTCCTAGTGCGCCGCTTCCGCCGAACGAGGCAGTTGATCAATTTCATCAATTTCCGGCGGCGGCGGTTGCGGAGTTGAATAATATTAATATTAATAATAATAATAATATCAGTAGAGGGCGCTATTATCATCTGTTTCATGATCTGAGGGGAAAGGTTGTGACAATGGCGAAGGATCAAAACGGAAGCAGGATTTTGCGGCAGAAGCTGGAAAGATTGAGCCCTCAGGAGGTTTCTTTGGCTTTCTTGGAGATGATAAATCATGTTGCTGAGTTGATGGTTGATCCTTGTGGGAGCAAAGTTGTTCATGACATTCTCAAGTTTATCAGTGAACAACAGAGGACCCTCATCATCTTAATGTTAACCAGCATTCATTTTCAGCTTGTTGAAATATGCCTCAACCCTCACGGGTACTACTGCATCTTATTGGTCGTTTAATTTCTTTATATATCTGATATATATGAAGTGCCTTTCTTTTATTTTATTTTATTTTTATCTACTATCTGCAGGTCCTGCAGTGTTGAGAAGTTGTTGGAATATGTTACCAACCCTGAGCAACGAGCTCTTATTGTGAGAGGTTTAATTCCTGGTACTGTTGCATTGGCTAAGGATACACATGGTCATAGAGTACTTATGCATTGCCTTAAGCATTTTTCTCTTGAAGAGAATGAGGTACTGTGTGTTGATCATTTTTATTTGTTGTTGACTTTTTTATGGCTTTCAATTTTTAAATAGGCACTATATTGGAATTGAGTATAACATGGCTTTCAATTGTGTGTACAAGTCTGAGTATAACGTGGATAGTTGTACTTGAGGTCCCAAATAATTTTACATATAACTTAAATTTGAGAGAGATAAAAACAATAATACCTTGATATATTGGAATTGCAAATATTTCTTCACTGTGCATAATGTTTTGGACTTGACTATTACATATGTGATTTGGGTTGAAACTTATTTTCTTGGTTTATGTAAGTGCTGTCTACCTGTCATGATTTAAAAATTCAAAAAATTATTATAGCATACTAATTCTTTCTTAATTTTCTTTATCCCCCTTTGGTAGGTTTTGATTGAATTTCTGCATATAAATTTAAGTCCATTGATGATTTACCATACTGGACTGTATGACATTAACATATAATCATGTGTAGTTTACGTTCAACTTAAATAATTTTGTTCATTGTTTTCCCTTTTATTGTTCTTCTTGCTTCATCCACTATTCCACTTATGTATTTGGATCATTAAGCCTGGTTGGTCAAATTAATATACTTTTTGTTACTCTTAGCTTCATTATGTGGTTCTGATTGTGGAATTTCATTGACAGCATCTTCTAAACGCAATTGCAAATCACCTCTTTGGGATCGCAACAGATAAGACTGGTTGTTGTGTGATACAGGAATGTGTTAAATATTCTACTGGACAAGTCAAACTGCAGTTGATGGCTGAGATTATATTGAATGCTCAACACCTATCTGAAGACTCTTACGGGTTTGTATCTACTGAGTCCTGCCAAAATTTTCTCTTTCTTAATCAATGTAGAAATTAACACTATACTTATATTTTTACTCTGTATATCTGTTTCCTTGTATGGCAGGAACTATGTTGTACAACATTTATTGGGTATGCAAATACCAGCTGTGATTGATAGTCTAATGAGACAGCTTGAAGGGAAGTTCTTTTACCTTTCATGCAATAAATATGGAAGTAATGTTGTGGAGAAGTTCTTTCAGTTCTCTGAAGAAAAGAATACTGCACGTATTACTGTGGAGTTGCTCTGCCATCCAAATGTAGAGATGCTTCTTGTAGATCCCTATGGAAATTATGTGATACAATCAGCTCTGGTGATATCCAAGGTTAGTGCACTTGTATCATTTCAACACTATATCCTATGCTTTTTCTTCTATGTTGATTTCTAGTGTTTCATACCACTAATTATGATTTAAGCACTTGGTCATTTGTAAACAACATTTAAAATAGAGAATGGATTCTCCTCTGTTCATATCCATGCAAAATAGTTACTATTTAAATAGTATTGTTGATGAAACAAAAGTGAATGTTAAGGATGAATATTATAAAGAAAGAAAGAAATACATATAATAATAAATGTAAGTGGATATTAAAATCTAGAGTCTAGAGAGTATTATAATATAAAAAGCATTATTCTTTATTCTTTTAGCTGCTGCCTCCGTGTTTTGGATATTAAAAATGTGTTAGAAGCTTGGTTACAGTGATGGGGCAATAACTTTGTTGATTTCTATGTAATTGTTTAAAGCAGGATCCCATTAGAAGTGCCATTTTGCAGCTGATTCAGCACAACTATCCAATGATGCGGAGCAACGTCTATGGCCAGAAGATTCTTGAGAGGTTTGACAGAGGCAAAATACGCACACATAATAAACACACCAGCCATGAATAGATTTTTCATAATTAACACCTTTTTGATATCTCCTTCCTCTCCGATCCCTCCTCCCATTACTCCCATACTAAATAGCAATGTTGTTGTTATCTTTTTCTGTACCCAAAAACCAAAAACATTGTTGTTGTTGTTGTGTAGTTGTGTGTTAATAGTTCTGTTGCGGATTTTTTGTTAACTTGCATGGGATGGAAGGTCTTTTTGTATAGGAGCTAACTGTCATTGGTGGTATATTGGATTATTGGTGGTATAAACTGTGAGATTTTAAATGTGTGTATTGTTATAGAGATTTTGCTGTGTATTTTTTATTCAAATAAAGGGATCGTTTTCTTTTCCTCCCATCTACTTTTTATGACATTTTCTTAGCTTTGCATGTGCATATTATAATATCATGATTGCGATGTGTGGTATGCATGCATCACCCATTTCTCTTATACTGCAAACTTTACTACGTAATTAAGTTCTTGAATTGGAGTCACTTTCATGAAGATAATGACTATAATCTCTGACTGCGATATATATCATGACATTCTTCTTGATGGTGGTTGGGATACAATTTAAAGTGGATCCAACTTTTTGGCAAACACAAAAAAAATATAGAAATGTCAAGGGACAAGCAATTTCTTTTTTTTTTTTTCAAAAAAAAAATGATCTGGTGGAAAATAAGTAGATTATAAAAGGTGTACGAATTACAAGAATTGCTGGTTCTAACTTGATTTAATTTAGTTTAGGGAACTTTCTGTAATATGCTCAGGCCATTAAAATTTGGCAATTTATTGCAATAATATTATTCCCTTCTGGTAGGTGAAGAGAGAAACGGTTGCATAAAAAGGTAATTTGTTTTAAAGAAAATTCTATTTATTATTTATCCATTACGAAGTAAGTGATTAAAGTAATACAGTTACCACTCACCAATACCATTTGATGATTCTCCTTTCTTTTTCTCTCACCAAACCTTTTCCGTTTTCATACCGGTAATCTTTTTTTAATTTTACCTTCTTTCTTTTTTTCTTTAAAATTTTATGTTTTCTTATGTTAGTAAAACAAAAATCAGAATGAAGTTGTTAATGGAAGAACTTGTCCTAGTTCTCAAAAACATTTTAAAAAAATTGTCCATAAAAAAGAATAAAAGAGGCGTTTGGACAGAATGCTAGTTAGTAGTTACTATCAACTTAGTATGAGTAAATAGTAACTAAGAATGTTGTTATATATTGTATATATGGAGACAGAGATTAATGACCCTGATCCATTTATTCATAGCCATAATTGAGCTTCCATGACCAGTAAGTCATTTGTTAACATACTCAGGTAGATACGTATATAGATACACAATAGAAGAGTTTTGGTTTAAACTCAAAGTATTAGATGCAAGAGCCAAGAGGTATCTATATAGAATAATATAATTAAGGGCATTTGTCCTGGCCCTTGGAGTTCTTCATGTCCCTGTAGCAAGGGCACTCGTCCTTATTCCCGTAAGTACCAGAGGGCACGCAATTACACTTGTCGCAGCATATACCACAGTACTTCAAACATCTGTCCTTAACTCCTGCCTTGGAGCACCTCTGCGCACACTTGCTGTCACAAAATTCTGGTAATAATTCAATTTCATCAGTTAGTTATACACTTATACCCAATACTAAATTGTAATGGAAAAATTAAAAGTATAATGTTATTACCTGAACCAGCCATTGAGACATCCATGAGAGTGGTGCTAAGTAAGAGGAACAGAAGCAATACATTTGCAAGCACCACCATCACCTTCTTCATCTTGCTAATTCCACACGTACGGTGTATTAGTAATATGAAATGGCACTGATCAGTGGATGGGTGAAACAGCAAAGTATGGTGGTTTTTATTTATAGTAACGAACCAAGACAAGAGTAGGTGAAAGGTTAGGAAGACGTTACTGTGAGGAATTTATTACTTTTTGGTTCCGATAACTTGCTTAACAAATTGCACTGCGATACAGCTGGCGGAAGCCGCGTTAATTAAATTGTAATATAAATTGGTGTATGTAATGTATTATGGTCAACGTCAAGTCATGAATTTGTTGAAGGTGCCATCATCTCTCATTACTATTACTTGTGAAAATGAGATTTAACATTTAATTACGTAGGCTTTATTTGACGTACACCTTTATTAATTGTTTGGTACAAGATTAACCATTAAATGTAAGCGTCTAAGCGAATGGCATGTTCCAGTTTTCCACCAACTATCGGCCAAAACATGTGAATGTTTTGCACAATGTCAATATTCATTTCTGATCTGATCCCTTACCAAATGAGTTATATACCTCGGATTTGCCAATAAATTACAATGAAGGAGGCATTCTTACACCTTTTTTTATTCGTGAAGGACTAGGTTCTAGGTATGCCATAACTAATTAAGCTTGAGCGGACCCATCACCTGGCGGCACGGACGCTCAACCTTTGGTCACAAATATTTAAACATGTTCCAGAAAGATCGCAGCAGTGAATGTGAAATTATTGTGAATGTGATCCACTGCAATAATGAAAAGAATAATGTTACAAAAAAGTATGAACTGCAAGTTCTTAATTTCATCTTGAGTGATGCTATTTGTATAAGTATTTTTATTTTATTAATTAAGTGTAACTAAATTATTAGTCTCAATAAAAATGTAATATATTATATCATTTAATTAAATTTAATTGAATAAAATGTTTAATCAATTAATATTATTAGAATTGAAATTAGATAGGCTTAACTCAACTCCAAAAATAAGCTCCAGCATTGAGAAATGCCTCACATTTATAAACAATCAAAAGATCTTATCTTTGATCAATATGGAATTTATAATAAACATTTTTTTTTTGTCATAGATGATTAAGTTAAGGCTTCATTTAATTTTCACCCCTATTTTTAATTTGATATTTTTCTTAAAAAAAATGAAACTTTTACAGTTATGGCCCCAATATATCAATTTTTTAAATTATATTTAGTTATCTTGATGGTATAAATTTGAAGTGATATATGACTTACTTTAATATTTCTAATCTTTACACAAAAGTAAAGATATGGCTCAGCAAAATTTAAGAATATCCGTTTCTATAACTCTTTGGTTCCGTCTGCTATACTTTTGCACCCTTTTATTGCTATTTTGTTACGATTGAAAAAATGGCTTTGTCGTGTAAGAAAAAAAAGATGGTGGTTTGAGGGATATGAATGTTGTTCATTCTAGCAGACTGATTTCACATTTGCCTTTCTTAGAATGTTCGAAAAATAATAAAAAGACAATCACACAGCTAAGAAACCAGTAGATGCGTTTTCACTTTTCATGCTTTGCTAGCCAACACTTTCATTCTTTTGGAAACTCTGTTATGTTTTCGTTTTCTTCAATCAAAATGTCTTCTCCTAGGTTCGGGATGATTCTAGAAAAGCCAGCTAACTTGTTTCAGACTTTCGGAAGAAGAAAACTTTTTTTTTTCCCTCATGGTATCCCTCAATCCGACACAGGTCGAGGACTTCTCCACCACGGATCGGGCCAATGGATTGCTGCATGCACTGGTCGCAATTCGGGATTCGAACTCCCGACACTTGCTTAAGCGAACTAATGAGTTGATCACTGGACCAACCCAAGTTGGTTAAGAAGACGAAAACTTTTTATTTGGACTAGAAAGAAGCTTTATTGGGCCTAAATTCGTTTGTTGGAATAGACATGGGCTTAAAGTAGTGAAAGTTAATTTTACTGGGCCTATATTTTATTTAGTCCGAACACAGTCCCATAGGTGGCCCAAGAAGGACGTCCAAAAACAAAAAGATTGGTACAAGTGATTCAATGTCAAACGCAAGTATTATATAGTCCAAAAAAAAAACCCAAAAAAAAGTCCCAAAAAAACGCAAGTTTTATAATAATCTGATCAGGTTTGCTTGCAATTCCAAATTATAATAATCTGATAATTGATAAACACTTCTCATATTGATTTGAGCATTGATTGATAAGTCGTACGTTGGTAATCATTATACAATTGTTCTGTAAGTTTGAAACAAAAATGAAAACATATCACACATAACAAATAAGAGAGGGATAAAACAAAAATGAGTGAAAGTCATGAAAATTTTAATGGAGATTGTTACAAGAGTCGAGAAGAGAGTAAAACGAGTCCCGTGATTAGGGAGTAGGGAGTGAGAAAGACTAGTGCATGGAACAAAAGAAAAAGTAAAACTGAAAAGCAGAAGGCTAGGTGGTAGTGGGTGCCTGGGTGGTGTGTAGTGCATGTCTTTTTGCAAAATGCAAACTGGGTTTGGTTGGTCAAAAGAACCTACGAGTCGTGCTAGTGTTGGTCCCCACCCGGGCGAAGGAAAGTGAGGAAGAGGACGATTCTCATCATGAGGCATAGATTATGATAAACATGAGTTAGGATAGGATAGGATAGCTCTTACTTACTTGTTACAATTCACTCTCGAATTAGATTTGTCATCTTTTATAAAGTCCCACAGTTTATTTATGATGCTGCATCCTGCCAATTGAACGGCGCGCAGTTGGCGGGTTCGCAATTTCACCGTTCCGTCTCTACTTGCTACCGTCATCAATAATTCAATATTCAATAGTATCATTTATCAAGTACCCATGGTTTTGTCCACTACCTACACTCCTATTCCTATTCCTATTCCTATTCATATATCTCTGTCCCATTTCCGTTTCCCTCAAGTATATTAATTAATTAACATGAGTTTAGCATTTGTATGAAATATCAAATATCAATTATTTTTAACTTACCATATTGTAACCATGTTTGATTAGTGTCCTCTGTCCACTGCCACTCTGTGACACAAAATTAAATTAAATTTATGAATAAAGAAACAGGGAATGGAGCAAAGTATGGATCACGCCCTTATTTATTTCCTATATTTATATTTATATAGCAGAGGGTAACGTCCTTGTCTGTCCACTATCAACAATAAAATATCTGGAATTCTGTTTTCCCTTTTGTGATTGCTGTTCCTCTCTCTACTCTCCACTCTCCAACTTCCATTCTTCCCTCTCTTTGCACTTGGAGGGGTAAACTTGTAAAAATGGAGAGGAAGCAGGGATTCTTTTCTGCCCTCAAAGACGAGGTCGTCAGAGGCCTCTCGCCGGCCCGGTCACGCCCCCCGAGAAGCGTTTCTCCCATGTCTACCCTTCTGCGCCGCCGTAGGAAGCCCCAAGCTCCTCCACCTCCTCCCCCTGACTCCTTCATTGCGAGATCCGGCAGCTTGAGGCCCGTGGATGCACTCTCACCTCTCAAGGAGGGACCCGACTGCGACGAAGACTGTTCAGACTCCAACTCCAGTTCACGGGCCGAGGCTAGATGGGCCCAGTGGCCTTGGGCTAAAGGCCCGGTGGGGTTCTCCTCCTGCTCTTCCGTAGACTTGAAGAGTTCGGATCTGAGACTGCTTCTTGGAGTGCTGGGTGCTCCCCTTGCCCCCGTCCATGTCTGCACCACCGACCCCTTCCCTCACCTCAGCATCAAAGACATCCCCATCGTTAGTCTCTCTCTAGCCTTCATTTAGTCATTAATATTAATTATTGAGAGTTTGATGGCTAAAAGTGATGGTTAAAATAAATTAAAATGAATGATTATCTAGTATTTCTCTATTAACATAGGTGAATGATAAGTAAGGTTTTGGTGGTTGCAGGAAACTTCTTCTGCTCAGTACATACTGCAGCAGTATATAGCAGCTACAGGAGGACAAAAGCTTCAGAATTCAATTAACAATGCTTATGCAAAGGGAAAGCTCAGGATGATTGCCTCCGTCTTTGAGACTGCTAACAAGGTCACCCGCAATTCCTCCAGAGCTGCAGAATCCGGAGGCTTTGTGTTATGGCAGATGAATCCAGATATGTGGTATGTTGAGCTTGCTCTTGCTGGCAGCAAGGTTCACGCCGGTTCCAATGGCAAACTCGTCTGGCGCCACACCCCTTGGCTTGGTCCCCATGCTGCCAAAGGTCCTCATAGGCCCTTGAGACGTTCCCTTCAGGGTCTTGATCCAAGAACAACTGCCAGGATGTTTATCAATGCGAGATGCATTGGGGAGAAGAAGATCAATGGGGACGACTGTTTCATTCTCAAGCTTTGTGCAGATCCCTCCACGCTTAAAGCCAGGAGCGAAGGCCCTTCTGAGATCATAAGGCATGTTTTGTTTGGTTACTTCAGCCAGAAGACAGGACTTCTTGTTCACTTGGAAGACTCCCATCTCACTCGCATTCAGAACAATGGAGGAGATGCTGTGTATTGGGAGACCACCATTAACTCGTTTCTTGATGACTATAGGCCTGTTGACGGAATTATGATAGCTCATTCTGGTCGTTCTGCGGCGACACTCTTCAGGTTTGGGGAAACAGCCTTGAGCCACACCAAAACAAGGATGGAAGAAGCATGGACGGTTGAGGAAGTGGCGTTCAACGTTCCGGGGCTATCGGTGGACTGTTTCATTCCTCCAGCTGAGCTAAGATTTGCTTCCAAGAGAGACTCCTCGGAGCTTCCTCCTGGTCAGAGAGTGAAGAATGTTGTTCCGGGAGGCACACACCATGCCAGAGTTCCTCATCAGCTACATAGGTCTCATCCAAGCAATGGGAATAATAACATTAAGTGGACAGTGGATGTTTAGCAATTGTGAAGTTTCTAGATTAGTCTAGTTCTAATTCTCCAATTTTAACGCTTTAGATAGACTGACAAGTTACTGGGGTTAAATGCTGAAGATTCCTGCAGTTTTGTTATGGAGTTGATTCAGTCATTGCCTCGTTGAATTTGTAAATAGGGAAGATTAGCAGCAGATCCCGCTAGAAATGATCTTTGGAATTGGATGAGACTATGCACTTCTTCCACTTGTTTTTAGTTAGTGTGAAACCGGGATCTGCTGATAATTTAATTAGGTATGATTCCCTTATGCTTGAACTTCTTGTTGAATTAAATGTCTTATGCTATTTTCTATGATGAATTGTGTATCCACTAGTTAAGTCTACCTGTTTTCCTGGGTCAATGATCTTTGTTTATAATGAAATAATCAGCTACTTTGGTTGTAAGTTGTTAATAATAATCTTAGTCGCTATTAGAAACAGTGAAGATGCTTACCCCACAACACAAATTGTTAATCTTTCAATAATTACACGAAAAGGAATCCTGCTTTTGAATTATTGAATTCGTTGGCGTCTTCAATCTCACATTTTGATCAGTCTGCTCCCTTGTTGCCTGGTGCATGCAAACAATCTGAATAATAATCGAATCAAATACTTGAGGTCTTCAATTTTTTTTTAAAAAAATCAACAAAGCATGTGATCTGCAACGAGTTTCTTTAATGCATGGGCATATACATTTAGAGTAGATAATGACTAATGAGTTTGAAGTGGATATTAACAAAAAGGAAAAGATTCTCCTTTTCAGTCTATGATAAAACCTAAACAAAACAGTTGTTATAAAAACTCATTTTAAGTCACCCAAACCAAAGTTTGGCCATTGCAAACTACAGCATATTTATAGCTTTAATCTTTCCAAAGAAAATGTAAAAGGTAAATCTTTCTTTTTCATCTTAGCATCGTGCTAAATCAAGCAAATAAATCACCAAATTCAATATATATTCAGTCATTTTCCGCAAGATTTGAAATCAGGTGCGAGTTAGTCAAAAAGTAGTAACACAATATATATATTTTTAATATAGTGTGCTAATATAAACTCTTAAAAACTCCAGAAACATGCATGGCCCCATCTGTTTATGGCTGATGATGACCTTCATATACAATTGGTCCTCTGATTACTATAGCTGCACTATCTCAACCACTATACGTCAGTATCTTTGTCCATAATTAATGACTTGTGTGAATGAATAATAGATGGTATTTCTTCATATAGTAAAAAATGTCACAACCAAGAAACAGAGAAAGACAGAAGCAACTTTTTTCCAGTCTACTATATATCATTCTCGGGTATATGTTTGATTTGCCTATTGTTAGAATCAGTATATTTGCACAAATGCTCCTGAATGGAGGCGGAATATAATAGACTTATTTGCTGCAAGCCTGCAACATCTTATCACTGTTCTTTTCTTTAAGCTAACTTTTTGTTTTTTTAAGAGGGTATCCTCACTAATCATTTACGTCTTATTGAGTGCTCCTTTCGAAGGATTTGACGTGACCGCATCCCCTTCTTCATACATGCCGCCCTAAGGGTCGAACTCGAGACTAGACAGTTAAGCAATCTAAGCTATTTACCACTTGTGCTAGGAGATTTAGTTTCTTTAAGCTAACTTTGTTAGAATAGATCAAATTGTGGATCCATTATTTATCCACTCTGGTATCTCAACCCATAGATTTAAGATGCCTCTAAATTAAAGTTAACACCAAATAGTGCGTGTGAAAATTTATCAGTCTTCAGGATATGAACAACTGCACAAGCAAGTGAAGCTCAATTAGGAGGACGACTAAGGAGGGACCATGTGGATTTCGGTTTAACAAACTGTGACTCTATTCAGGCAAAACATACTCAATTCCCGCATAGTTTGATGTGTCCAGGTAACAGATCTAGTCTTCGCCATCATGAGAATAGAATGTAATTACTGTTATTTCATGTCATTGCTACAAACAAAACAAGCTATTAAGTATTAATAAAATCCTAGGCTCAATCATTTTGGCACAGTTCATTGAATATTACAAGCATGTCTGCAACAATCTTCTTAATATAAAGATAAGATCTAATAAGAAACCCCTCCTTTTTATGCTTTCCACCTATATATGGCAGCCGCATATTCTTGAGACCATAACCATCTGTACTTGGTTATGTTTTATAATTCATATTCTGCTAGCTTTCTAAGAGTTAATTATGGTATATATGTTTTTATTTGAAGATGCAGGTTTAGCATTATGTGTTGGGACCACATTTTTGCTACTGATTTGAAGGGGATTGTTTTCCCATTTATGGATGTGGTCCCTAATTATTTTTACTTAGTTACTTCTTATCAATTCATTATTAAAATTTGTGCTGTCAAAATATTAAACTGGCTGGACAATAAGAGATTGTTGTGTGGGCTAATAAAGGGTAGGTGGAATAATTCCATAATATAGTTTCAGTTTAACTGCATTTTATAAACTTTTTACCTTAAACAAGGGCTTTATAGCCATAGGACTAGCACTAGAGCTGTTGACAAATCAAACTCTAGCTCATTGACTACATACCAGACAGCTTGATGATGAAAAGCATAGAAAACTTGAAAGTTTTGTTGCAGAATAAGTCTACAATGTGTGCATATTATATCCCAAGTCTTTGAAATTTTGTTGCTTACCTAATCTCTTTGTCCCCCTAAGGATGAAGACTTGAATATGTAAAGCAGAAGTTATAATTACTTTCTAAACATTACGTCATTTCATTCTTAACACACTCTCTCTATATGGAAGAAAGATTTTCTCCTAAATTAATTGAAAAAACAAAAAGCAATTGCTAAATGATTAGGTTTTGATAAACAAAATACACATAAAAAAAAATTAATTATTAAATTAGTTAATATGTATTTTTTATAATACAAAAAAATATATATATCAACATAGAAAAATAAAATTTTTATATTTTTTCTTGTTAAAAATGATGTACACGAAGATATAAAATGGTACATGCAACATTATCGTTTTTAATATATATTTTATATATATAATTAATTTGACAGCTAATATTTGGTATATAATTATATGATTTATCCATAAAGAAAGGTATTAATGATGAGATGCCAAATTATTCTGAAGTAGTATCTGGTATAAAATTGTTTGGACATAGAAACTGCATCATTGGATTATGAAAGCATTCCATTTATGCGCCACTAGGTATAACATTCCTTTTCTTCCATCCACTTTTCAAACCATAATCTCCCTTCATATATATAAATTAAAGAACCAAGAACCTGATAAACTCACTACTGTTCATAGAAAATCCCCATTATTCACCTGATGAAGAAGAAAAGAGTGAACCTTCTCCCCAAAACTCCTTACAACACCAGCGAGGACATGATGAGTGACGACCAAGAAGTTTGCCTCAAGCCTTGTTGTTTCTTTTGCAGCATGAGAGAACCAGATGCATCTCTCAGAAGAGTTGGAATCTCCAACTTCTTCAAAGAGATGCCTCTATGTGAGGACAAAGAAGATCATCATCATCATGTGTTGGTGCTGAGTGAACTATGGCACATTGCCATGACCCAACCCAACAACCATGAGTTCCCTTCTCTCGGCATATTCAAGTGCATGGCTAACCTCATCAACAAAGCTATAAACGACAAAACCTGGCTTCTCACAAACCAAAACATATACATACCCTATTATGCTGCTCATATCATTGGATCTTACACCATGAACAAGGAAGAGTTTGCACAGATAGCTGTGCAATCAGGTGTTATACCTCCATTGTTAGAGCTTCTGAGGGGGAAAATCAGTTGGGTTGAACAAAGGGTTGCGGTTAGAGCATTAGGTCACTTGGCCAGTTACGAAAGCACATTCGATTCAGTATCAGAGTATGAACAAGAGGTGGTGAAAGTTGCTTTGAATCTTGCTTCTACTTGCTTGGAAGTGGTGTATTCTGAGTTTGTAGGAGTGAAGAAGAGGGTGGAGTACCAGAGGAAGTTGCTTACAAGAGGTGTTGGTGATTTGGAGATGGAGAACCGAAAGGCTGAGGAATGGGGTAGCCAACTTCAGTGTTGGTGTCTTCATCTTCTGAACTGTTTTGCTTTCAAAGAAAGATGTCTGAATCTGATTTGTCAGAAGGAATTCTTGAAGGAACTCTGCAACATGTGGGGTGGGTTGGTGAATCACACTTCACCAGCTGGTATTGGACTCCTTAGAATCCTGTGTTACAGTAAATTTGGAAGGAAAATAATTGCTGATACCCCAAAAGTAATCATCAATCTCGGCAACATTTCAAGATCTTCAGATGATTGGCAGTATATGGGGATTGATTGTCTTCTACTGCTTCTCAAGGACTCAGATACAAGGTAATTAAATTAAACACTTCATTTTTTCAAATCTTTTTCATAAAACTGCTATATATTGCTATATATGTTTATAGAGAAATATCAGATAATCATCGGATCTTAATTTATTTTAACATTATTTCTAGCCATCAATTCTCATCATCTTCGATTATAGTTTAATATTATACTTTAACTAACACTTTTTAATGTTGATAATTAAATGATAGTTAAAATAAATTGAAATGAAAGCCATGTAGCATTCGTCATGTTTATATATTTGTGTTTGTACTTTGTAAAATACAGGTACAAGGTTATTGATATTGCTGCTTCGTACCTTGTTGATTTGGTTGAACTTAAAAGCCTTGGAGATAAGCCAAACGTTGGTGAAACCATCGCAAAAGTGCTGCTTGAGGAACATAGTAATAATAGCAACAGGCACTTACAAGAAGTGCTGGATTTAAAGGTTTATAGGAGGAAGAAAGAGAATGCAATGTGGGAAGAGAAATTAGAGGAAAGAAGGGTTTTGGTTGGTTTGATAAAGCAAGAAGCGAATCACATGTTCAGGTTGGGAAAAGTAGAAGAATCTTTGGTGAAGTACAGTGAAGCACTTGAAGTTTGTCCATTGAGGTTGAGAAAAGAGAGAATGGTGCTTTATAGTAACAAAGCACAGTGCAATCTTGTGCTTAAGAATCCAGAAAGTGCAATCAGTGATTCAACGAGAGCACTTTGCCTTTCGAACCCAGCGAATAGGCACATGAAAAGCCTCTGGAGAAGGTCACAGGCTTATGACATGAAAGGAATGGCGAAGGAGAGCCTTTTGGACTGCATAATGTTCATGAACAGCTGCATCATCAAGTCAAAGCATATTATTCCTTACCACGCAGCGCGCATGATCTGCAAACAAATGGATGCCACGTGGCTCTTCTCAGCTGCACGATCGAAGATAAATCATCACTCTTCTAATAATAATGATGAGGATGAAGCAAACAACTGTGAAGAGAACTTCCATTATCATAAGAATGGTCTCATGCCTGGTAAATAATATACATACAATTCTATTATTGTCAATTTGGATAAAATAATATGTTATAGTGCTAATTAACTATATAATAACGAATAATTAGATACATTGGTTTTTAATTTTTATATTTTGAAAGAAGGTAATAATATTACATGTGAATTATTTTTGAATTATTCAGGGCTGTCCACCATTATTGAAGAACCTTTTGTAGCAAAAGAAGAGAGTAGGAGAAAGGTGGAGAGAGCAAGGAGGAGAATAAAGAAAGGTAATATTATTGCAGCAGCTCGGCCAATACTATAATGTAGTTGATAATGGCTTGTTATATGGAGAATCTTGTGCGTGCCTCTTCTCAGGTTAGAAATATATATGCATCCTTTTACGTGTTCTGTCAGTGGCAGGTTCATGAGATTGATCAGTTAATAAAATGGCAAATGACAGATGGAAATGGTTATAGAATAGAAAAATCAAATTTATAAAAGATGTGACCCATGAACATGCGCAGGGAGATGAAGGACCACATATCCATTATTTTCATATGTATATGTATATGTATATGTTGTTGCTAAATGCTAATGGTTGTGGTGATTAAATATAACAAGCCAACATTTGCCGCACAAACCTATGTCCATCGCATATACACCGCAAATTAAACTAAAACTGTAGGAAAACGGGGTCATAATCTTGAATACTTATTATACGGCGAAGAAGCAAACAGGAGTTTATGATGAATATTGACGATGACTTTGACCGGCTGTTTGGAAACCTCTTTATTGAATTCATTTAGTGTTTGAAATAAAAATGGAGTAAATAAGTGTTATGAAATTGATTATTTTTTCTTAAAATCAATTTCAATACAAATAAATTTGATTTGAAATTTCTTTTGGTACGGATTTCACTTAAAAGGTAAAATATCCTTATACCTAATTATTTGTTTTTGCTTTCCCCGCCACCTTCTCATCACAGCACTAGCACATGCGCACATCCACATCCCTCCTCTTCCTCCTTTCTCCCACGCACACTCCTTCTTCACATAATCACATGTAACATCCTCTCTTCTCCCACCCCATTGAATAAATGCTATGTTATATATATAATTTTTAAAAATATATGTTAAACCTTCTTTCTTTGTTCCAACGCATTATTTGAGGTGGGTTGCTGCAATGGAAAACTCCCAGCTTCCTATTTTTATATTGGATTTGGTCACTTATCAACAAATTTTTTTATTTAATTAATTTTTAGACAAAAAAGAATGATAGTATGTATTTTATGCTTTCACCTTTCTATTCTTCTTATTCTTTCAATTTTTATTTCATTAGAAATAGAATGTAATTTTTTGTTCTTTAAAGAGATAAGAATGATAATTTAATAAAATAAATATATTTATTATTTAAATATGATATAATGTTAATAAAAGGTAAATTTATCTTAAATATAAATTTCAATTCAATTCATAAACATTTCAAACCTGAAATTCAATTCAATTATGTAATTTTATTAATTTATTCCAAACTCTAGAATTCAGTTTAATTCCATATCCAATGAGATTTTGAGTTTCATGCTTGGATTGTTAATTATTTAATTTATCTTTATCCGTCGTGCGTTAATACACGAATTTCTCGCATATCACTTTCATCTATTGCATTTTCATTTGTTGAGATTTTTTTCTCAAATATTATTTAAAGAAAATATATATAAATATATGTTATGGCCGGAAGAGAGAAGGATTCGTTTTGGAGAGGAGGGGAGAGCTCTTTATTCTGGGAGCAAAATGATCACCTTCCGTAGTAAATGAAGATCTCTTCGATCGGTGGAGGAAAATGACGAAGATGATATCTAAAAAGAAACTCGATCCTTAAGTTAAACTTTGAATAAATTAAGATTTAATGTAATATCATATTTTACTATTTAGTGTAATTGTGTGTTATTTATATAAGTAGTTTGGCCGAGATATAGTACTAAGAATTTTCAGATTATATATAACATTTTTCTAATATATTAAAATGTAACTATTAGGTTTATCATTATTCAATAGTCAAAATAAAAAATTTTTATATGAAAATAATTTAAAAGTATTTAATGTAGTGTCACCAAAAAGTTTATTTATACTAACATAATAACAAAATTTAACATACTATATATATATATATATATATATATATATATATATATATATATATATATATATATATATATATATTT
>JASCZI010060465.1:30042-51801 GCA_036250425.1 Stylosanthes scabra
ATTTATACATTTTTAATTAAATAATTGATGACAGTTAGAATAATCAAATCTAATGATGCAGCGATAATTAAATTTATTAATAATAATATAATAAAAAATATAAAAGAATAAATAATTATTTTTATTTGCAATAACTAATAAACAGATAACTTTCAATACATTAAGAAAAATTATTGAAAGCCTTTATTAAGTAGTCAATTAAGAAATTAATGTAAAAAAAGATAGGTTGATTCTATTTTTTTTATAGGTGGAATTTCGTTCTTATAAATTTGTTATCTCCCTATAAACTATATAATATAAATTATATAATGTGAGTTTCGTAGCATTGATACTTCAAATATAGAAATAATGGTAATTATTTTAAGATGGCTATAGTATAGACACATGACTATATGGAGTTAGCGACGGCTGCCAACTAACTCCTTTATCTTTACCCTCGTTCGAAGGTTAATGTGATCAAATTTAATGCCTAGTTTAACGTAGGTATATTTATGGTAGAATTTTTTCATAATTTAAATTGAAACTGCAGTAAATCATTATAAATAATTTGAAGAAAATCATAGTAAATTATTTTCTTCTATAACAAATTGGTTTTAAATCAGTCACACACAAAAAAAGGTTTTAAATCAACTATATAAAATCAAGATAAATAGTTGGAAAATTATACCAGATAATTTGATTGGAAGTGGAAAACTTTGGGCATAAATACACCCTTTTTTCATTTTCTTTCAGTAAAAAAACTTTACCACCGTTTCTTGCTCCATACTAGCACATTCATCTTATTAGCTTCTTGCTGTTCCCCGCGACCTCTTCAACACTGCAAAATGAGCTGGTGGTGTTTAGATGCAATCAACAACACTGCCTAGGTAATTAAAAAGCTTTACAAGAAATAATAATTTATTGGTGGAAAGTTGTGCAATATAATTTTTCATCTTTTATTTCTTAAACCACATAAATTACGTACCTTCAAACTCTTAAAATTGATAATTAAAAACTACTTCATCAAATTATAGGGGTTTATGGCTATTAACATGAGTGTCTACGTGGTTGATTTAGAACTACTCTGTGAATAACTTATGAGTAATGATAGATAGTTATAGATGAAATTTACTATATTTAAATTAGCATTTATAAATTCATATAAAAGACATTCGTAATTATATATTTATAAAATTTTATATTAATTTATTAATGATTACCAAACTATGATTACCTAGATAAAAAATTATGTGTAATAACACTGTCAAGATCAGAATTTTGTGAAAAACTAATGAGAGAAGAAACGACTTCATTTTGACTATTACATATGAGTTTCATAATTTTAGAAGAAACATCATCATTTTAGAGTTATAAATGTCTTTTTTTTTAAATATTATAGACACTTAAGATAAATATTATTTTTTAGCAATACTGTTTGTGCATTTATTTTGGTCAACCAAATCATTTATTTTTATACTAAATAAAGAATAATTTCAATATCAAAAAGCATAAAAAATAACATCGAAATAAACTTTTATTTCAAATCAAAATAATTTTTTATTTAACATAAAATAACTAAATTGGTTGAATATAATTATTGTTAATTAACCAGCACCATACCCACATGGTAAAGAAGTATCATATAGGAAAGTTTTTCGGTATATCATTTTAGCGGTATATTCAGTATACCTGTAATCTGTAACCGTTTGATTTTGATTAAAAAAATTTAAAATATAAATATAAATCAAAATCAACGATTACAGATTACAGGTTTACCGAGTATATCGCTACCAGAAAATTTTCCCTATAATAGGGTGGCTGTCAAATCCTATACTCATAGGCTAAAATAAGGAAGCCTACTATATATAATTAATAAAAAACATCGAGTAATAACTCTTTTTTATTTAACAACAAAATATTATTATAGCTTTAATTTTGATAGGCTGAGAGTGTAAAATATTTAATAATTATACATGACCAAATATTTTAGTAACTAAATTCAATCGAATTTCTTTTTATTTATGCATGTTTTCTCTCTTTGTTATTGTAATTTTTTTTCTTTTCCTCAGCATATTGAGAAGAAGACGACGACGAGGACAGTGACGATGATGACAGTGATAAAAAGATGAAGTAAAAAAAGGAGGAGGAGGTGAAAGAGAAACAACAGAGTAGTAGGAGGAGGAGGAGACTAAAATATTGATTTGTGTGTTTTGATATTGTAATTGTATGAATATGAATGAATATGAATCAATGTAAATCAATATTGATTTTGGATCAATGTGAGTGTTGTTGAAAATTCAATTCAATTTTTATCTATGAAAATTCGTTTCTGTTTCAATTCAAAATATGTTTCTACTTTTATTCAAAATCCATTTCTATTTTCATGAAAATCAAATTTAGTTTTTATATATGAAAATCCGTTTCTATTTCAATTCAAAATCCGTTTTTATTTCAATTCAAAATCCGTTTCTACTTTTATTCAAAATCCGTTTATGTTTTCCTGAAAATCCAATTTATTTTTATATAAAAATTCGTCTCTTTTTTAATTCAAAATCCATTTCTTTTTTCATTCAAAATCCGTTTATATTTTTGTGAAAATCCAATTCAGTTTTTATATGAAGACCACGTCTAGATGTGGGTTCATAACCAAAACCAAGCCTAGGCGTGGTCTTGTTTAGCTCCAGGGTGATGTTGTTCACACCTAGGCATGACTTTGGATGAAAATCCGTTTCTGTTTTATATTAAAATCCGTTTCAGTTTTTCAGGAAAATTCATTTCTGTTTTCGTGAAAATCTAGTTCAGTTTTTATTTAAAAATACGTTTCTGTTTTTATTCAAAATCCATTTCTATTTTTCATGAAAATCCGTTTCTATTTTTGTGAAAATCAAATTCAGTTTTTATATGAAAATCCGTTTCTCTTTTATATGAAAATTCATTTTCTTTTTCATGAAAATCTGTTTTTATTTTTCATGAAAATCCAACTCATGAAGAAGAAGAAGAAGAACATCAACAACAGCAA
This sequence comes from Stylosanthes scabra, assembly GCA_036250425.1. Taxonomy (NCBI): domain Eukaryota; kingdom Viridiplantae; phylum Streptophyta; class Magnoliopsida; order Fabales; family Fabaceae; genus Stylosanthes; species Stylosanthes scabra. The sequence goes on from JASCZI010060465.1 coordinate 33,041, forward strand.
CAACATAAACAACAGTGGAGGAGGAGGATGAAGAAGAAAAAATTGAAGAGGACAAAGAAGAAGAAGAAGATTACAACGATGCTAGCGGCAACGACGGCGACAGCGACAATGGCGATGGCGACACGTTTTTTGCGATTTTCAAATTTTAGGATTGTGCTTGTAACCCACACGCCAGATGAGAGTGAGAAAAAATCACTTGATTTAGATTAGTTGGGATAAATGTTTAAATGTGTAGTGTAATTGTAAAATATTTTACAAAGTCATGTAATCACTATTGTTCTTTTGGATAACCAATTATGAGGTCAAGAAAAACGAAAGTTATTTTTACTACATAATTAAATGTACATATAAAATATATTTACACTAATAATACATCAAAATTAAACTTATATTATATTTGTAAAAAAATCTCCTAAATTAGTTACTCTGTATTCTTTTAGTTTTATATCTATTTTTTTCATGTATATAAATAAATTATAACTTATATATAAATAAAAAACTATATATCACTTTTAGTCTATATTTTCTAACAAAATTATATATAAAAATTGTTCATCATTAATTAAGTTTTTAATAAACTAAATAAATATATTATAATTTAATATGAGAACAGACAAGTGACGTGGACATGCTGTTCATTAAGGCGCCGATTCAAGTAATTTTAATATTTGTTCATTTCAAAATTTTACAAGTAATTAGTGATAATTTTTACCTTAACCTTCTTATAATTAAATATAGAAAATATTTAGACTAAAATTTAATTTTTATTAAAAAAATTTAGTGAGCTTTTGATTATTAGAAGTTTAGAAATAATTAGATAAATAGTATTTGAATTGTATCTTTACTTATACTACATTTTACATTAAACATATTAATAATCTTATTATAAATACCAAAAAATTAATTATTGATATAAAATTATTTCTATAATTATAATATTATATAATATATATTATTATTTGGCAAAACTAACCTTTTGGTCATAAACGTTATGGTGAAAAATCAATTTGGTCACACTCGTTTCCTTGCCTTCAAGATTGTGACGAAGGTTCGATTTTTAATTAAAAAGGTCAGCGTTAATATGAATGGACGGAAATGCCCCTCCTTGTTTTACCTTCCCGCGAAAGGCAAAAACTGTAACATCCCAATTCCTAGGCTGCAGTACTAGTAATTGAGAGTTACCCTTTAGTGACCTCTAAGACCTTAGCTTATTATGATTATAAGTATATAATATGAGCCTGTCGCATTAAATGTAAATCGTTTACTAATTGAAATACACATACATGCATATATACATAGCCAAGGAAAATAATACATAATTGTAGCTAATAATAATACATATACATTATATAGACTCTTAATATTCATACTAAGCACTGAGCCCTGGCTCATCCTGGCAGCCCCTAGTCTGGCACTCAGGCTTCTAACAAAATACCTAACCCTCAAAAATACTACAAGGTGAGGGAAAGACTCTATCACAAACCAAAAACGTAGAAATTTTCTTCATTGGTCTTGTCTAGGATAGTCCTTGCACCTCTACTGGTTCTTCGGGAGTGAAATTGAGATGTTACAAAAACGACTCTTCACTTCACTCACTCTCATTACTCACTCTCTCATTCACTTCTCTCACAACGGAAAAAAAAGCAACTCAGTTATGGAAAGCAACACTCTGAAGGTTGATTCTGAACCGTAAGGAAGCTGAAAAATTTAGTGCGAGAAAGAGGGTTACTTTGGTAGACTTCGTTCATTCTCCTTTCACGACTTTCCTCAAGTGTTGTTGCGCTTTCGAGGTTGGGTTACTTCGTGGGGTAAAATTCGAACTGCAATCCACATTATCTTCATATCCGATTATGTTTATTAGCGTGGGTGTAGGGGTGTTTGACAGTCGCTGTTGTATTAGATTGTGTTGATTATAATGCTAGGGTTTTGTTGAAATTAGGGCTTGTTCGAGATCAGAAGGTGATGGCGTACTTCGATGTACTGCGGGGGTTGGTTTGGGCATGTGGATGGGATAATGAAGTATAAGAATGGAGAGAAGACAATTGTTGTTGGCCAAGACGGGGATTTTTGGAGCGTTTACGAAGCTCAAGAATACCTAAGGCACCTTGATGTTGATGATAAATACGTAAGCGCAATGTGGTACAAGGACTCGTTGGAAGAGGATTTTAGTGTTGGTTTAATGCAGTTTGAGAATGACAGGGATGCCCTAGAAATGGTTAGGATAGGTGAGTTAAGGGGATACGTGGAATTGTATGTGGTGCATACTGGTCGTGAGCCTGAAGGTTTCCCAGAGATTGGTTACATAGATGTTGGGGGGAAGAGGGGGTGGAGGTAATGTTGGGGCGATGAGGATGCTATTGGGGGAGAAAGGGATGATGCTCCTGTGAATATGGGGGATGTTATGCATGAGGAGGAAGAAGGTGCTGTTGATGCCAATGGGGGCGATGAGGGATCTGTTGGGGGGAAAAGGGGATGATGCTGCTGCGATTGGGGGGGATGGTGTGGTTGAAGAGGGTGTTGCCACTGAAGGTGGGGAAGAGGAAGAGGGTGTTGCCGAAGAAGGAAATGGTGCATCTGCTGAAGGGGATGTGGATGGAGAAGGAGTTACTGTTGCTGAAGAGGGGGCTACAATTCCAGAAGAAGAGGATTCTGTGGATCCATTGGCTGGTGTTGGTGAAGAAGATAGTGAGGAATCCAAGTACGTACCTTCGAAAGAGGTTAGTGATAGTGCAAATGATATTCATTTCACGGATAGCGACGAGGTTGATGATTTAGATGATGGTTGGTTTGGGGAAAGTGGCAGGGGTAGTAATGAGGCTGAGCCTAGCAAGGGGAAGAGGGTACTCAATCAAGATTTCTACGAAGATGATGAGGCGGATAACGACGATTTAAGGGGGGCTTCCATTTGGTGATGAAGATGATGAGGATGGGGAAGGGGATGCTGTGAACAGGTTTCCAGTTCATAAGGAGGTTGATGACTGGGCCAATTACCCGTGGAGAGTGGGCACTCTGTACGCCAGCAGAGACAAATTCAAGGAAACGGTTTCTGCATATGCAGTTCACACGGCTAGAGGGATTAAATTTGACCATTGTGATCGACTGAGGGTCATTGCCACTTGTGTACAGAAGTGCCCTTTTCCGACTATATGCCGTAAAGATGAAGGATGAGGAGACATGGCAGCTTCAGAGTATGAGGCTGAGGCACAACTGTAAGCAAGTTTGGAGGGTTGGGATCATGCACTCCAAATGGCTTGGGAAGGTTTTCAAGAAGAAAGTGGAGTTGAACCCTAAGGTAAAACTAAATGAGTTGGTTGCAAAGGCGGATAGGAAGTGGAACTTGACATTGAGTTCTTCAATGGCATCAAGGACAAGAAAGCATGCACTGGAGGAGATTCAAGGGTCATTCCGGGAGCAGTACAAGAGGTTGGGGGAATATACTGCTGAAATATTGAGGTCAAACTCGGGGTCCTCTGTTCACTTGAAGGTGTCCAGGTCTCCTGATTTTGAACAAGATGTTCAAAGCTCTAATTTACAAAATTGGTGCATATTTCAAAGGCTATATGTATGCTTAGAGGCTTGTAAGAGTAGCTGAAGGCATTGCAGACCCTTCATTCACCTTGATGGAAGCTTTCTGAAGACACCTCAAGGTGGCAAACTTCTAACAGCTGTTGGGTGGGATCCAAACGACCAGATGCTTCCAATAGCGTATGCTGTGGTTGAATCCGAGAACAAGGATGCGTGGGTGTGGTTTCTAGAGCACCTAGCTGATGATCTCGGCTTGGACAGAGTTTCCCGAGCTACATTCATGTCTGATCAGCAAAAAGTAAGGCTTTCAGATTCTGCTACTTTACTGATATGTATGCTTTTCCATATAAAGTGTATTAAAATTGAATCTGTGGTGCATTTGTGTAGGGTCTGCTCCCAGCAATTGAAGCTGTCATAACTGGTGCTGATATGAGGTTCTGTGTGAGGCATTTGTACAACAACTTTCGGAAGAGGTTCCCTAGTCTTCACCTGAAAGGAATGATGTGGAAATGTGCAAAGGCTAGCCATTGGAAGGATTGGGAGAGAGAGATGAGAGAGATCAGGTTAGTAAATGAGCAAGCCTTTAGATACTTAAATGCTATTCCACCAAGGCACTGGTCTAGGTCTAGGTTTACACATATTTCTAAGTGTGAGACGTTGGTGAATAACATGGCTGAGTCCTTTAATGGTGTGTTAGTTAATGCTAGGGAAAAACCAATCCTTACTATGTTTGAAGACATAAGGGTTTATATGACGAGTAGGTGGGCTGAGAATAGAGATCTTGTTGCAAATTATGAGGGTGAAGTTATGCCTAGAATTAGAAAGAAGCTTGAGCGGAGAGCTAGGTTTGCTGGGGGTTGGCGTCCCTTCTGGTCTGCCGCCCAGAAATATGAGGTTAGGAAAGACATGGACAAATTTATTGTGGATTTGGCTGCCAAAGAGTGCAGTTATCGAAGGTTTCAGCTAAGCGGGCTTCCTTGCACTCATGCAATCAGTTGCATAAACTTCAAGTCCCTTAACATCGATGACTTTGTTGATGGCTGCTAAAAAAGGGAAGCATATATTAGATGCTATGAAAGTGTCATACACCCTCTGAATGGCCAGGCTTTGTGGGAGAGATCTGAGTATGATGACATCATGCCACCTCCGTACAGAACACCCAGCCACAGGCCAACAAAGAAGAGAAGAAGGGCTGCTTATGAGGATGAAGATAAGAGGGTGCAGACTCACTTGCCAAGAAGAGGGCAGATCCAAAGATGTTCTAACTGTGGTGCGGCTGGTCATAAAAGAAGAGGATGCCCAAAGCCTCCAAAGAGTGTAAGCTTCCATTTATATCTATCTGCTTTAGGGTTACACAACTTTCTTTGAAGCATCTCAATTTCCATATGCAATACATTTTTTGGTGACAAATTTTTGTATCAAATATGATTGTTGATGTGTTGCCTTTGACACATGTTTATTTTTATTGGTTGTGTATCTAGGCCCAAGTCTCAAAGAAGACAAAGTCCAACTCGGCCACAAAAGGAAAAGGTGCTACCAAGTCCACTAAAGGAGGCATCAAGAAGTCCCTATCTCAGCCCCCACCTAGTTCAATGGAGAAAGGGAAGGCTGCTGCTGCATCTTCTTCATCCCAACCTCTGCCAAGAAGCCCACCAATTGCCAAACAATCATTGGTAGGATCTACAAGAAGAGCCAGGCCAATCCCTTCAAGGGCAAGTCAAGTCCAAACTTCATCTCAGCCCATCAAGACAGCAGCAACAGCCCTGCAAGCACCTAGGCCCAAGACAAGGTCATCATCCCAGCCCACCAAAATTTCAACCAAGGAGACTACCAAAGCTAGCACCTCTGGCAAGAAGCCTGTGTTTTGTGTTAGGAGTGTATGTTCCCCACATGTGTCTCCAAAGAATCTGAAGATGATGGCTAAGCTGCCTCCAGGGTCTTGGGGAAACATCTAACTCTTCTGTGAATTAGGATCACAGTATTATGTTTTGTGTAGTAAGAGTAGGATGTGATATCAAAGACTAATGCCACTGTTTTGTGAATTGACAAACATTTAGAACTCTAAATTATGTGATTTTGCATTTTGTGTGCAATGATGTTTGCACTTTTGTTGTAATGTTAAACCTCAGACAAATATTGTAATGCTTTGGCTTGTTTATGGTTTGTTTACTTATGTCGCACTGATGATGCTTTTGACATGGTTATTTTTAAAGTTAGATGCTTTTAGTTTTGGTTTCTGCAGGGTGACAGTTTTGGTTATTGCCATATCCTTCCTCATGTTTTTACATCACTTTTGTGCATCCCTTAGATGACATTTTAGCAAACTTTCATCACGCAGATTGGTTTATCTCTATTTGTCAAGCAGATATTGTGCATTCTGATCATTTTATATAAACCCTCTTTCATAACTTGCAAAACAGAGCAGCAATTAGATACACCAACACACAACTCACATTACCAAAACTCACATTCATACTATTCTCCAAAAAATTTAACAACTACATCTTACAGCAACCACACCTTCCATCATTCATATACCTATTTCACCCTAAAGCCTACAACAGCAACTACTGATGCCAAACCCTAAAACTATCATCTCATCCAAACTTAAGCGGCATCACATGATGGGGCTTGGTCTTCCCTGTATCAACAAAGCAGAGGTAGATCAATCCCAACCACCCGACCAACCCAACATACACAGCCACCTTCATCTTCCACTCATTTGACTTCAGTCTCAATTTCATGGCCACAACCTTCTTTCGCAGCTTCTCCTTCTTAGGGTCCGGCTCATCTATCTCTGTATTAGCCCAACAAAAGAAGTCACACTCTTTCCGTACCTGCAACACCCACAACCAATCAATGTCCATAATCAAACCACCCAACACATCAACACTACCCAGCCGAAGCAAAGAAAGGAAAAAACGCACCTGGTAGTGGACACACCCCCAAAATCGCCGCCCAGGGTTATCTTTCGTACCCGAGACTCGAAGCACAGCGGGTATCCTATGATGGCACACAAGGACACTTCTTCGCATCCTTGCGGTGCTTCGCGACGAGCTGCAGGAGGCCATGCAAGAACCCTAATTCCCAATTGCTCCCCCTTTCTAGATTCCATTAATTTTTTTATCTGAGTGTTTTTGGTTTTTGAAAGAGGAGGGGGAGTGGGTTGTTTTGTATTTATTTGGTTTCGTGGGGGCACAAATAAAATTGGTTTCGTGGGGGCACAAATAAAATTTCGGGTCCAACTAACGACCAACTAACATTAACTGTCAAATGGGTATTACTGTCATTATGGTTTTTTGGGAACTTCAGGTACCTTCGTGATTGAAGGCAAAAAAACGAATGTGACCAAATTGATTTTTCACCATGACGTTTGTGACCAAAAAGTTAGTTTTCCCTTATTATTACTAATTATTTTTTAAAAAAGTTGGGGCAAGGCGCATGTAGAACCTTTTAGATCCGCCCTGGATACAAGTACATATTTATATGTGCAGTGGCTGAATAATATATAGTTTTTTTAATTTATATAACATGATTATATATATATTTATACAATTTTTTAGTTAAATAATTGATTGTATTTAGAATCATCAAATCTATGATATAACGATAATTAAATTTATTTACAATAATATAATAAAAATATAAAATAATAAATAAGTATTTTAAATAAGATTATGTTATTTATATATTAAAATTAATCATTAATATATAATACATATTAAATTATAAAATATATATTAAAAATAATAAAATTACACATATATTCATATATAAATAACATAATTTTATTTACAAAATAATTTAGTAAAATATATAGCGGCTAATTTTAATTATCGATTTTGGGATGACTAATAATTTAGTAATTGGGCAAGTTACGTATATGAGCTACCTGGCCCCAAAATTTACTCGATTACACCCTTCAATGCAATATGTTCATTTGCACCGAAGCACACTTCTATAGAAACCGTGGCAGCCAGGAGGGGTTTAGCTGAAAGGTTGGAGGCTGCCACGGTTTCTACTTTTTTTGGCCAAATTGAGTGAAAACTGGGCAGAGTGCCACGATTTTTGGTTGAGCTACACCCTGCCACAGTTCTTGAGTAAACCTAGGCACGAAAGTGTGTATAAATAGCAGAGAGTGTTTCATAAGTTGAGATAGTGAGAAAGAGGGTATGAAAGGGGATGAGAACTTTGTTGCCCTTGTTCATCACGATGGCAAAATTAAATACAAAAGTAGAGAGGGTGTTAAATTTACTGATAAGAGTCCAAGTAATATATTTCTGACATCGAGAACAACATTATCAGAGCTGCAACGCATTATTATTAGGAAGCTTGGGTTGGATAGTAGGAAGCGTGTCCGGATATATTACCGGAATCCGATTTCCGTTGTGGCGCAGGGCGTGAAATATGGCTGTCTTGCGATTGAAGGGGATGAAGATTTGCAAATTGTGTTTCATTGCCGAAGACAGTTTCCAGAGGTTCGAACGATGGAACTCTTTGTGGAAGTAGCTGATTCGCTTGTAAGCTCCGGTGGATCCGCTCCCAACCCTCGACCCGTAAATGCTGGTGGTCCGTCTGGGTCTAGGTATCAACCTGAGATAGATGTTCCTTAGGTTTCTTCTCCGTCGTTTGATTTTAATCTACAAGCTAAAGCGGCGACAGATGGAACTGAGTTAGGGGACTACCGTCGTTTTGGGGTGCCAGGACCCGATGGAGCAATACCGCCGCCGGTATCCCTGCTGGCCTTTGAGGGAGTGCCAGAACTCGATCCTCATGTCGAAGAGGCCTTGAGACCTGAAGATTCCGATGTGGAGCCTGAATTCATAGAGGAGGACAGCGATGATGAAACAGGCCCTGCTCCACCTCCTCAACGAGACACATCTAGCTCGGGCACGCAGCAGTACCCGCGACATCTAGTAGCGGTGCACAAGCATCACAAGGGTCGAGTACTCCTGTAGAGTTTGTAGTTGGACAATCCTTTCATACGAAGGAGGAAGCGGCGCTCGCGATGAAAAGCTACAACATTCGTCGGGGAGTTGAGTACAGGGTGATGGAATCTGATCACGCGAAGTACCTGGGAAAGTGCAAGGAATTTGGGAAGGGGTGTAACTGGCTTATTAGGCTGACGTTAAGGAAAATGAAGGATCTGTGGGAAGTGCATAGGTACAATGGGCCGCATACATGTTTGGCCATGGACGTCTCGAGTGACCATAGACAGCTCGATTATCATGTGATATGTGACTTCGTGATGCCTGATCAGGGCCGATGCATCGGTTTCAATCAAGGTGCTTCGTACAGCCACAGAGTCTAGTTACGGGTTCATGACAAGTTACAGGAAGACATGGATGGCGAAGCAGAAAGCGGTGGCACTCATATACGGAGACTGGGAAGAATCGTACGCAGAGATCCCACGGTGAGTCATTGGGGTTTAGATAAGCATGCCCGGTAGTGTGACGATTCTGAAGACTTGTCCCGTTCTAGTTAACGGCGAGGTTAATGAATCCTCGGAGTATTTCCATCGGCTCTTTTGGACATTTTCGTTGTGCGTTGAGGCATTCAGGCATTGTAAACTCCTGGTGAGTATTGATGGCACACATCTATTTAGTAAGTACGGCGGTCATCTGTTGCTGGCAATCGCTCAGGTGGTGGTACCGGATAAGGGTCCATGAAGTGAGCATCTTGCATGTACGCTGATGCGAGTGTCCCGACGTACGCAGTGAACAGGTGAGACGGAGCTGACGCAGGCTCATTCAGATCCATGTGAACCTGTACCTGCCTCCCATCAAATTCAGGTCTGTATGTCATGTCATCCACCATAAGCTGCTGTAACGTGCGCTGAAATCCCGGGATATTTAGCCCAACCATAAAATCCTGTGATGGTGAACCGAACACTGGAGTGCTGCTGTCAAAGTGGTGCTGAGGAGTAGCGGGTACCTCGCTCTGCTGACTAGGCCATGCCTGATGAGAGCTGCTCGCACCACCATGGGACTGAGATGAAGGGACCCTGCCTCCCCCCCGTCCTCCCCCCGACCACCCCTACGACCACCATCCTCGGGCATATGTCTAACACGGCGAGGCGTAGCGGCCTCGTCTCCAATCATCTCATCGAGCCACTGCCAATCCCTATCCGTGGTCCTCGTACCAACCATGCGACGCCTACCCGGGTGCCTGTTATAAGGCACATCATCTACCTGAGTGCCTCCTGCCGGTGTGTCAGCAACTCTCAAAATGGCCTTGGGAGGGATCTCATCCAAAGGCCTCAGGTAAAATGCATCATCCGGAGCCAGAAACCTCCGGGCAGCCAGATACCACCACCTGAAATAATCTGCGGATGGGCCCAGATCCTGGACCTCCACGACTGTGAATGTCTGCTCGTGTCGTGAAGCTCATCTCCCATGCCACGACTGATATGTCGTAGGAAACCACCTGTCACCCCATCTCCCATCCCGCGCATGCAACCAATCGTTGTTCAAAGGGCGATGGGGATGGTTCTGCACCCCGCCGAACTGTGGTATCATCCTGTCAACATGGTGCCACTCAATAGTGCCAAAGTAGATAAGGGTGCAAATAGAAGTTCACAATCTCTTGTTCTCTTCCCGCCAGATATCTCGATCAGCTATGTATGCGATCTCCGGTGTCATGTAATGACGACACACAAACTGCGAAGAGAATAAAGGATGTCAGTCACAAATAAGGTGAATTCAAAATAAAGAACCTAGTAACAATAAACCAACCGTACATCGCGGTGCGTAAGCCGGTCAAGCCTGGTCCGGTACTGGAGTACCCTCGGATCCTTCTCATCCGATGTGGGCAAATACCTTTCCCACCTGCAGATATTACAGTAAATCAGCAATAAACCATAGCATATACAAATATAACTTCAATACAACAAAAAAAAATATTTTACCTGGTAGCCAACGGCCATCTGAACTGATCGAAGCCATACGGTCTGAGGCTCGAAAACCGCCAGAATATCAAACTCTGTAGGAGCTGTAATGGCCCTGAGATCGCAACCACGTTCCTATTGGATGCTCGGCAAAAGTTCCGGTACAGCCAAGCCAACGTGGCAGACCCCAGCTGTACTGCCCAAGATCATCCAGCTGATCCAGGAACGGGATCCATCTAATTGGAACTCGGGCAGCCGTCTTGCCCCCGAACAGCTGAGTAGACAGTAACAACATAATGTAAGCATGTGCGTGCCGGCATATCTGAATCTCAGTAGCATCCTCGGGCACTACCCCGGACATGGCAGTCAACCATGAGAACGTCACCGTGCATGAGTCCGCTGCCTTCGGTGGGGGAATCACACCAAATATCTCCCGAAACCAATCCCAACGCTGTCTGCCCCTGCCGTCAGGCATCAGTGTCTCGAACTCATACAGGCACCGGTAACAGGTTCTCCATCGATCGTCAACCCTAACTGGTAAGCTACATCCTCAAGTGTAATCGTGCACTCTCCCCATGGCATGTGGAAGAAATGGGTTTCTGGACGTCAGCGCTCCACAAAGGCGCTGATTAGTGGTTCGTCGACCTTGAACCAAGCATCGCAAAGCCGAGCAAGTGGGAGCAACCCCCCCTGTCCAGGTACGGCTCGGCTCGTGGATCAAGGTACATAGGGTGCTGTCTTCGCACCGTATTAAGACACCTAATCGGCTGCATTAAAAAATCAAACATAACCAACATCAAAATATATTACACCTTCATGATCAAATAAAATATCCAAATAGAGCAAAATACAATCCAAACTTATAATTTCTTATACATAAAATAGCCTCTAATTACCAAGCTACCTACGTTCGTCGGCATAATAACCCTAACCAATTCTATCTACTCAATATGATTCCAAACAATTCCAACTATCGCAAAATCAAATACAATGATTTTTCCGAATAGAACTATCACAAAAAAATTATATAAATCAGCGATACTAATAATAATGGTGCCTATAATCATAGATTTAAAGACATACTAATTATAATCACTAAAAAAATTATAACTCCCCGGTACAAATAATAATTCTCCCTATAATCATAGACTAAACACATCCTAATTAAATAACATACATATTAAAAATAACAAAAAATTTTGTCGTATTTTAAAAATTAAGCGTACCAATCGGTTAACATCATGGGCAACATGCGCAATAGCATCCAAGCGATACATGATGTTCCTGTCCGCGGCAACCTCTTCAAGCGTTGGTTGAGCCATCAATTTTTTTTTTCTCTGACTTCTCTCTAACTCTCTCTCTCCAGAAATTTAGCAAATGGAACAAATGATGAAAGGAAGGAGGGTGGCACGGAATTTGACCTTGCAATTTGGTCAGAAACCGTGGCACCCTCAAAGGGAATCAACGTGCTTCAATTCGTTCGAAATCTGCGGAACCCTTTAGCTGATTTCGTTGAATTTTTCTTGGCCCAACTTGCACGAAAACCGTGGCACCCTTCAGCTGATTTCTTTGTACTTTTCTTGGTCCAACTTGCACGAAAACTGTGGGAGGCACCAGCTGATTTTGAAAACAGCTGTGGGGTCCAGCAGATTCCCAAACCATCACTCCCTCCAACGAATCTTATAGATATTTTTCATTGGTGCAATCTAATCATATTGTACTCATTGGTGTAATTGAATAATATTTAAGGACAATTGGTTTATATAAGTAACTTGCCGTTAGTAATTAGTGCACTTAAAATTAGTTTAGCAAAATTTTATTGGTCAAATGCTTGTAACCTCGAAAAAATAGGAGACGGATGGTGGGTTTGGTAGAGTTTAAGTTTATCTAAAGTTGTTAATATTTTAGAAAATAAACTGGTGCTTTAATCATTCTTAAATGAAGATTGGTGGAAAACATAAGTAATAAAAGTTATAAAATTAATAATGATTAAAGCATTATTTTATAATTTTACCAATTTAATAACTTTAGAAAATTTTTATCCATTTAGTAAAGCTTTATTTTTTAAAAGTAGCTTATTAAAACTGTCTTTTAAAAAATAACTTTTTTAAAAATTATAGTTCATGTATTTGATAATATCAAATAAAAAATATATTTCAATAAATACAATAACAATAATTATATCTCATAAAATGATTTTTAAAATTTAAAAAATTATAATAGATATAAATATAATAATACTACCAATAATGGGGGTAAGGGTACCTTACAATGTATATATAGAAAATAAAATTATTTTTTTAATTTATCAAATGCAAAATTAAGTGTTTTTTGCTTTTGAAAAGTTCAATAATCTGTCCGTTTACCAAAAAAAATAGCCAGGGACACATCACTATAGGGACAGCTGCCAACTCCTTTGACTATACGTCTTTACCCTCGTTTGAAGGTTAACGTAATCAATTTTTATTTTCTATTTTTGGACATTAACGTAATCAATCTTTTTTTTTTTCCTTTTTTTGACATTAACGTAATCAAATTTAATGTTTTGCTTAGAGTAATTTTTTTTATGTGAGTAAGTGATTCTAATCAATTAAATCTAATCAAATTATTTATTTTTATGTTAAATAAAAGACTATTTTAATATTAAATATAATTTTATTTATGTTTAATTTTTTATACTATTTGATACAGAAATAATATTATATTTAGCATAAAAATAAATCACTTGATTGAAGCCAAAATCATTTATTTAAATAGCATTACTCCTTAGTTTAATATGTAGGCATATTTGTGGTAGAAATTATTTCAAAATTTAAATTGAAATTACAGTAAATCATTATAAATAATTTGAAAATCGTATTAAATTATTTTCTTCTATAACAAATTGGTTTTATATCAACTGTATAAAATAATGATAAAGAGTAGGGAAATTATACCAAATAATTTGATTAGAAGTTGAAAACTTTGGTTATAAATACACCCTTCTTCATTTTGTTGCAGGACAAAAACTTTAGCACCGTTACTTGCTCTATACTAGCACATTCATCTTAGCTTCTTGCTATTCCCTGCGAGTCTGCGACCTCTTAAACACTGCAAAATGAGCTGGTGGTGTTTAGATGCAATCAACAATAACACTGCCCAGGTAATTAAAAGCTTTTCAAGAATAATTTATATTCATTGATATTCCTCTAAGCACTAAATAAAAAAATTGATCATTTTTACATTCTAATAAAAAAATAATTATACGCAAATTTGTTTTATTTAATATGTAAAAGAACGTTTATATATATTGGTGAGGTCTTGATTTTTTGAAGACATTAAAGTATTTCGTAATGATAATAAATATTTTGATTAAATTTTTATTATTGATTTGTGTCAATAAAATTTTATGTATAATTAATATTATTATTATGAAAAAGATAAATTTCTAAATATAATAATTGTTCAACATTTAAATATCTCCGTAGTAAAATTTTCCATATATATGGTAGGCTATCGCCACTTTATCCGATATAACTACAAGCACTATATACTTTATTACATTTATATAGTAGTTATATGTATTTTTCTTTTATATTAATACTAGAAGCAAGAGTTTAATATTAAAATTTGATGCATTAATAATTTTAAATTTCTTATCGCTGAAATGTAGTTTTTTTATACAATTAAATATATATATATATATATATATATATAATGATTTTATAAATTTCTAAATATATATACTTAATTTTGTTTTTATTATATAGTAAAAGAAAGTCATCCGGTATGGCAGTAAAAAAGAACAGCATACCATGTTCTGTGAGATTGTGATTTGCCCGTTGCATTTTGTCTTTTACTAAGGTGGGAAAGGACGTAAAGTGGTAAAAAAAACCTAGAAAAAATTGTGCATTTCATTTTCCATAGTTGACTAGCCTGAAAGATGCAAATACAAGAGCAAATACGGCTGAATAATAGAGCGCAACCGACGCAACTTACTTAGATTGTATTTTTTGGTGACTAACTAACTTAGCTTGTATTTTAATATATACTAGGATACAACTCACGCAATGGGTTACGAATAATTTAGTATTTCTATTTTAGGTTAACTGTTATGATAAAATTATTTTATCATGTTAAGTTATAAAATAGAAATATAATGATATATATATTTTGCTTTACTCATAATAATAATATTAATATTAAAATAAAAATAAATAAAATATAATTAATTTTTTAACTTTTTTTTAGTTTTTTATATTAATTTTTATAGGTATTAATAATGTTAATTTATTAAATTACATATTTATTAATCATTAAAGTTAGATATTTTGTCAAGTAACTAATCTATAACTACTATTCTCTTTTTATATAGTAGGAATATAAAATAAAAAAAGATAAAATATAATGATTTTTTTAATTATTCTCTTTAAATTTTCATATTATTTTTCATAGATATTTATGTTTATTAATTAAATTAGACACTTATCAATATTAAAATTGGACGAGTTAAATATTAAATTGATCGTTGAAATTTAGGATTACGATCAAATTGGCTCCCAAAATTCAAATGACATCAAGTTGGTCCCCTCACTTTTACAATTGTGACTCAAATTGGACCTTTTAAGGTTGTCCGTAAAAAAAACGCTGATACGACCGTTAATTGTCTATGCTGAACTCTAATAAAATGATGTCGTGATCTGTTCTCGCCATTACAGTACCAAAATAATGTTGTTTAAGGATCAAGGAAGTTAAAATCTATCTCACACAACACATTGAAAGATATATTTTAACTTCTTTCACTCTCAAATAATGTCGTTTTGGTACTGTATTGGCGTAAACAGATCACGACGTTATTTTATTAGAATCTAGCGTGGACAATTAATGACCATATCAGCGTTTTTTGACGGACAACCTTAAAAAGGCCTATGAAAATCACCCTAAAAATGAAGTACCAATTTAATGTCAATTAAATTTCGGGATCAATTTAATCGTAACCCCAAATTTCAGGAGTCAATCTGGTATTTAACTCTAATTGAACATTTATCAAATAACTAATCTACTATTATTGACACTTGTCAAATAACTAATTTATTACTAGTTTCTTTTTATACAATGGGATGCTTACCTTTTTCTTTCTATTTATTTGTATGAGAACCCATTAAAAATTCCTTTCAAGAGTTCAAAATTAAGTTCCAATTCACTTAAAATAATTTTCCACATTACCACAAAAATCCTTACAATACATCTAATGCTACTTAAATATAAATAATTTCTTATTAATTAAAACTAGTTTATTTCTCTTACTTTGCACGAAAAATTTAATTTAATTCAAATTTTAAAAATTATCTAATATTATTATAAATTATATATAAAATATTATTAAAGTAATATATAATTTGTGATTATGAATAATAATAGATACTTATAAAGCATGTATCTCTCTCGTATCATACTTTTCCGCATATATTATATTTTTAAAAAGTAAAAAAATATAATTCAATACAATTCAACAAAATTAAAATAGTGATAAAATCTAAATATAATTTAACATAATACAACATATTCATTAAATATTCACACATATTAAAAGAAAAGAAAAATGTGTAAAAATTATATATAGTTCAATATAATTTAATATAATATTATTTTCATATGATAAAAGTCAAATTAATTGATTGAGAAAAATGTGTAAATGAATTATGTATAGGACTATTAAAATAGGTAGAATTCGTCGAGCAAGTCCAATTTGTCCTAAACGGATGGACTTTTCGAAAAATTGGGCCCATTTGAAACGAAGACTAAACAGCTGAGCTTGATTAACTCGGCCAGAAAAAGTAGCAGTTGAACTATGACATCTCGCGTGGTTCAATTTGGTTGCACGTTTATTATTTTATATTTTTTAAAAAAATTCAACACTTTTTCATATATTTTCTCTTATTTTATTTAAAAACTCGGTAAAAAAATTTTTTAAAAGATTTTGGCTAAAAAATGAAACTTTTTTTTATCGAAAATTTTACTTTTGAAGTCTAAAATTAAATTTTTGTTTGATTTTTTAAAAATAAATATATGAATAAGCAAGCCTGTTTAGCCCCAGCCACGAATGATCTTGGTTAAAAATTGTGGTCATTGAATAAAACAGACAATCCTAAATGTGTTGGATTAGTCCGTTTGACAACCTTAATTATGTAATTTAAATTAAATTATTATATAATATATTATTATTTCCATATTCTCATGCAATATCTAGTTAATTAAAATAAAAGCATATAAATATTTTCTTTATGAAAAGACATGTTACTTTAATATGAAATTAATACTAATGACATAAAATATTAAAATAATACTACTGAATTAATTGAAATATAATATTAAGGCGGGTTAAAACGGAGCACTTCACATACTAAATATGTTGATCCGTTTTTTTTTTTTTTTTTTTGAATTTCTTCAAAAAAATTCAACATTTTTTTATAAAAACTTTATTTTTTCAAAGTTTTTATTTTTTCAAAGTTTTTAGCTAAAAACATTGTATTTTTGTCCAAAGTTTTATTTAATTCTTTTGGAAATAAATAAATATAGGAGTCAGTCCCTTTAACTCGTACAAGCTAGCTATAAACAAAGAGTTATACTAGGTGTATACTAAAATCAGCAATTAAATTAACTATTAGTGTATAATACACATTGAAATACAAAATACATACTAAAAATGAGTTAAACTACACATGTATTTTGTATTCCAATGTGTATTATATACCAGTGACTGATTTGATGACTGATTTTAGTGTGCAAATAGAATTCTTGATAAACAAACTGAACCGAAAATTTGTAGCCCACGAATAGAGCGAGTGTGTCTAAATGAGTTGAGTTAGCTCGTTTGACACCCCTAATTATATGTTTAAAATTAAATCACTACATAACATATTATTATTATTATTATTATTATTATTATTATTATTATTATTATTATTATGATACAATCTGTAATTAATAAAAAGCATATAAATAGTATTTAAAAAAAAGAAAAATATGTTATTTGAAAATGACATTAATATTAATGACATGTAACATTAAAATAGTATTAATATTTTAATTAAAATATAGTATTATTGGAATAAAAAGTTAAAAATTTTTATATTAATGGATCATATTAATTTATTAATTAATTAATTAAATTAATTTGATTTAATAAATTAAGATAAATAAATCTAAAAATACTCTCGAAACTCGAAAGCATGTCATTTTAGCGCAAAATCATTAAGCGCATAAACTAAATTTTAATAAAATATAATAAATAATAGATCGAAAGTCTTTTTTATCAAGCATTAACAAAAATTTCGCCTATTATTTTTTTTAATTTGTTCAAACTGAAAATCCATTTAACTTTTGTTTTCTAAAAATTATGTCGATATCTTTTTTTTCTCTTATAAACGAGTCAATCTTATTAAAAATTTTATTTTATACATTGTGACTATAAAAGAATTTTACATACAACAAGTTGTGTATTGATATATGAGTATAAATAACTAATTTTTAAACTCATTATTTTAGAAATCATTAAACACATAAATCTAAATGATCATTTAAAACCTATAATGTATGGACACGGACATGGACACGGGACACGACACGACACGCGATACGTCGACACATCGATCTCAATTTTTTATATGACACGGGGACACGTCATATATATAAAATATAATATATTTTTAACAAAATTATAATAATATCTTGATATTTTATTCATATTAAAATTTAAATTATTATTTGTAAATATTTTTAATGTCTATTTTAATTATATAAAGTATTTAAAATAACTTTTAGTGTTAAGAAATGGTCATATATACTACTTTTAAACTCATTTTAAGGATATGAGTTAAGAATAAAGTTGGACACACGGACACGTGATGATATTTTGGAGTGTCAAGTGTGTCCAAAGAGGTATTTTTTTTTCTTTTTCTAAGGACACGGATGGACACTTAAGACACGCGTGTCGGACGAGTGTCAGTGAGTGTCGTGTCCAAAACGTGTCCGACACGCGGACACGTCAATTCATCGAAGTGTCCGTGCTTCATAGTTCAAAACTATTTACCTACATTAAAATTAAGAACAATGCTATGAAATCAACGTTGGGGAGCCATTAGAGAGCCAATAACTAAGTTATCATTCAAAATTTATAAGAGTTATCATCCGTAATTCATATGAATTATCATCTATAAGTATATGTTAGTTCTCTATTGGTTATAATATATTAACTACCTAATCTTTTTTAAAATTAAACTCTCTTAATAATTGCAAATTTTCCAAACCAACTTTTGAACTAGAAAAAAAAAAAAAAAAAAAAAAAAAAAAAAAAAAAAAAAAAAAAAAA
>JASCZI010060465.1:51890-66632 GCA_036250425.1 Stylosanthes scabra
CTTAACTTTGGCCTACAACTAATGACTTGGCTTTGCCATCCTCAGTTCCTCACATATTCATAAAAGTCCGCAGTTGAGCCTTGCAATAGGTCCCACCTCAGTCTCATTTGCGGTGCAACGCTTACGGTTGCTGACCTTCCATCTTCCCTATCTTCCTTATCTTCCCTATTGCTTCTTTTCCACCGTGTAAGCGTGACATTAATATGCACCGTTAGAATGCTGTGTATTAGAGCCATACGATATTCAGTAAAGATATAAAAAAGGTAATGGTATATCGGATTATCTTTCCTATAGTATAGGTATATACACATAATTTTTCAATTTTTATTTCTTAATTATTGGAAACTCATGAAGTTTATTTCACGTAAAATTGGTAAGTAAAAATTATTAGATAGATAAAATTATTATCTAACTGTTCATTGCTATCAACATGAGTGTCTACCTAGCTCGTTGATTTAGAACTAGCAGTCTGCTAATTAATAACCTGTTGATGGTTGTGCAGAAGTCCAAAAATGATGAAGCAGAAAGAGGTTTCAAGAGCGTGGCTCTAGTCATTGGCGTGACAGGGATAGTGGGAAACAGCCTAGCACAAATCCTACCACTCCCCAACACACCCGGTGGACCATGGAAAGTATACGGCGTCGCCCGCCGCCCCCAGCCTTCCTGGAACGCCGTCCACCCCATTCGACACATCCAGTGCGATATCTCCGATCCACACGATGCTGAAGCCAAGCTCTCTCTACTAACTGACGTGACCCACATCTTCTACACAGCGTGGGCCGACGGACCCACTGATGCTGAGAGATGTGACGTCAACGGTGCCATGCTCAGGAATGTTCTCCGCGCAGTGATCCCCAATGCCCCCTGCTTTCGCCACGTGTCACTTCAAACAGGTATCTCTCACTACGCTGAATCCTTTAATCCGTTGGGCCCGAAGTTCCACGAGCCGCCGATGACGGAGGATATGCCCCGCTCTGGCAAACCCCATTTTTACCACACTCAAGAAGATATCTTGATGGAAGAGACGGCCAAGAAGGAGGGTGTTACGTGGTCGGTCCACCGACCCCAACTAATATTTGGCTTCTCCCCTCACTGTGTGATGAACATAGTTGGCACTCTTTGCGTTTATGCCGCTATATGCACGCACGAGGGTGCTCCGCTAAGATTTTAAAAAAACACGGCAGTTATCAAACGACAATCAAGAAAATATTATGAAAAATAGTACTCTGCACACTTTTAATGACTACACCCTCCACACTCTTATAAAAGAAAAACCCTAAAGTATAAGAAGGAATTTAGAAGTCATACAATGTGTATTGATTTGGTGCACTTGAAACCCTTAACTTAAACCCCTATTTATAACATAAAGGTCCACCGACATTTCTTACATCAAGCGATGTGAGACTTCTTATCCAAACTATTTTCAACCAAACCCAACAGGTTGGTATGGGAATCTTACTATATGGCTTCATGCTGATCTAATTGCGGAGCAGTATATATGGGCCGCGGTGGATGATCATCCGTCTGCGAAGAATGAGGCCTTCAATTGCAGCAACGGAGACGTGTTCAAGTGGAAGCATCTGTGGAAGGTGTTGGCGGAACAGTTTGGGATTGAGGAGTATGGTTACGAAGAGGGCTCAGAGGTGAGGCTTTCGGAGATTATGAGGGACAAGGGACCCGTGTGGGACCAGATTGTGAGGGAGAATCAACTGCAGCCTACCAAGATTGAAGATGTTTGTCGCTCGTGGTTTTCTGATGCCATGTTAACCATAGCTTTGCCATTGGATAACATGAACAAGGCCAAAGAGCATGGCTTCTTGGGATACAGGAACACCAAGAATTCATTCATATATTTGATTAATAAGACCAAAGCTAACAAGATTGTACCCTAGTAATACATTTTATATACTACGTACTAACGTTCATGTCTTCTAGTGTGTTTCCTACCAATACTCATGTGTTCTAGTGTGTTTTAATTTCCTACCCGTGCTTTTTCTTCTGGAATAAATGAAACATGCATTTCTTAAATAATGGTCGTCTACAGTTGATCAACAATGTTTCAAGCATGAATAATTTATATTTAGTACCGCTTCCAAAATTTTTTTTGATATTTAGCACCAAAACTGGAAGTTGACGAATTTTTTGTTTGACCATGTGGAAGTTGACGAATATAATTGAGGTTTCTTTTTTTTTTAATTGGATTGGCACATAAATTCTCATGCGCCCATGGGGATTGGGGAGTGCATTTGATCAACATTGGGCCTTGACTTATGGAAACGAATTATCTAAACCAAAAAGCATGACATGACTTATCTTGGTGATGCCAAAACCAAAAGGTGGCTTATCTTAAGTAAAATTCCTAAATCGACTGAGCTTCAAAGGATTTTTTAGCTCAATTGGGAGAATTGGATTGAATCAAGCCTACGGAAAGCCTAAAAAGCAAAATCAAACCTATGGTATCTTCTTTTTCATTAACCTACGGTATTATTCGAATTAGTATTTGCTTGTTTAGGTTGGGCTTCAACTATGCTAAAAACATGACAAAAAATACCTACGATAGCAGCTGCCTAGCTACCTAGGGAAAGAGCTATAGAAAAAAAGATTGATGTTTAAACAAAAATGTTAGGTAATCAATAAAAATTTAATAAACACCAGTCAACAATTTAAATTAGATGTTCTATTTTTTTAGATTTCAAATGTTTTATTTTTAAAACAATAATTCTATGTGAACAAGTGGTTTTCGCCAACCAAGTGCAACCAAGTAATTTATTTCTATGCTAAATAGAAGATAATTTCGGTGTCAAATAGAACTTTATTTTGGTGCACTTTTTATACTATTTGACATCGAAATAATATTCTATTTAGCATAGAAATAAATCACTTGGTTGCACTTGGTTGGCCAAAACGACTTGTTCAAATAGCATTACCCTAAAAAATAATAAAGTCTTTGATAAGTGTCCAATATTTTTTTCAATTTGTGTTTTGTATAAGATGCATATAGAAAATAACACATAATAAATTTATCATTAATCTTAAGTATTTTAATCATTTAAATAATATTATAAAAAAATTAGAATATATATATATATATATAGAGAGAGAGAGAGAGAGAAAGAGAGAGAGAGAGTACTCTAGTTATTTATACAGCTATAGAGGGTAGATAATAAATATGAATAATGATGGGGATGGGAGGGCATGCATGATGAATTTTCTACTTGCCTTGAATCTGTAACTCAAACATTCATTCCATCAACTGATCAAAGACTATTGGTTGATATATATAAACAAACAAACAAACCCGCCTTCTCTCTTCTTTTCTTTTTATTTACTTCTCTCTTACCTCTTTCTCTCTCTCTCTCTCACACTCTCATTCTTCATTCATTCACACAATGAGTTGGTGGTGGGCTGGCGCTATCGGCGCTGCTAAGGCAATTACAATCACTCCATATTTTCCTTTTCTCTTTATTTATTTATTTATTATTATTATTATTAATTAATTAATTAATGATTTTGGATTGCTGTGTTGCAGAAGAAATTCGATGAAGACGAACCTCCGCGAAGCTTCCAGAGCGTGGGTCTCATCATCGGCGTCACCGGCATCGTCGGCAACAGCCTCGCGGAGATTCTCCCTCTCGCCGACACCCCCGGCGGTCCATGGAAGATCTACGGCGTTGCCCGACGCCCCCGCCCATCCTGGAACGCCGACCACCCAATCGAATACATCCAGTGCGACATCTCCGATCCCGACGACGCCAAATCGAAGCTCTCCGTCCTAACCGACGTCACACACATCTTCTACGTCTCCTGGACTAACCGCCCCACCGAAGCCGAGAATTGCGATGTTAACGGCGTCATGCTCAGGAACGTCCTCCGCGCCGTTATCCCCAACGCTCCCAATCTCCGCCACGTGTCCCTCCAGACTGGCGGCAAGCACTACCTAGGTCCCTTCGAGCTCGTCGGCAAGATCCAACCTCACGAACCGCCGTACACGGAGGATCTGCCGCGACTGAATGCCCCGAATTTCTATTACACGCAGGAAGACATCTTGTTCGAGGAGACGCAGAAGAAGGACGGTGTTTCTTGGTGCGTTCACAGGCCGCAAGTGATCTTCGGATTCTCACCTTACAGCTTGATGAACATCGTTGGAACCCTGTGCGTGTACGCTGCGATTTGCAAGCACGAGAAGGTTCCCTTGAGATTCCCCGGAACCAAATCGGCGTGGGAGGATTTCTCGACTGCGTCGGATGCGGATTTGATCGCGGAGCAGCATATATGGGCGGCGGTGGATCCGTACGCGAGGAACGAGGCGTTCAATTGCAGCAACGGTGATGTGTTCAAGTGGAAGCATCTGTGGAAGGTTCTGGCGGAGCAGTTTGGGATCAATGAGTATGGGTTTGAGGAAGGCTCCCAGAGAGTGAAGCTATCGGATATTATGAAGAATAAGGGTCCTGTTTGGGATGAGATTGTGAGAGAGAATCAGTTGGTTCCAACCAAACTTGAAGAAGTCGGTGATTGGTGGTTTGCGGATTTGATGTTAAGTGGTGCTGGCTTTTTGGATAGCATGAACAAGTCCAAAGAGCATGGCTTCTTGGGTTTCAGGAACTCCAAGAATTCCTTCATTAGCTGGATTGATAAGACAAGGGCTTTCAAGATTGTGCCTTGAATTCAATATCCATCTATCTTGCTGCTTAAACTTTTCAAGTTTGTGTGTGGAATAAATAAATAACTCTGTATCATCATTTATTGTTTATGTTCTGTTGTTCTGTTTCTCTTTGTAGTAATTCTGTTTGTACTTGGTAGCATAAAAGGTTTTGCAATTTCAAAGACAACCTAGGATTGGTGATCACTAGTCTCATGAAAAAGGGTGAATTGAAAAGTAATTTGGCTTTGAATTGCTGCCATAACAGAAGGATAAGAAATGCATCTTCCTTAGTGCTGAAATTAGTACTGCTCCAATGATTGAAAAGTTGGGTAAATAATTTACTCATACAAACTCTTACTTGAAGGTGAAGGAATTGTTCTGCATAATGCATATTCTTTCAATTCACTATGATAGGGACAAGTTCCTGATTGATGAGCCATTTCAATTTTAAGGTTGGTGCTCCCATTCACGAATTTTGTGATTCCATGCCCCCTCTAACTTACTTTGTCCAATTAAATTGTGTGCTCAGTATATTTGATCAAATGTTAGCAGAAAGAAGCCAAAACCACAAAAACCAGTAATGATGTTAAAAAAAAATGCTCCCCAAGTCGTCGCTAAATAAAAATATTACAACTTAGTAACTAAATTCCCATAAGAAGAAAAAGTTCATTGTGTAGATTCCCATAAGAAGAAAAAGTTCATTTGCAGTAAACTACACAATGGTATTAGTTATTTAGTTAGTTAATGTGTTGCTTAATGATGCTATACTGAAATTAGAAGTATAGATAGTTATAAAAGTATGAAATTTAGCAGGAGTTTTCTTAATTCGTGAAAGAATCTAATGGACCTTTAAAATTTGAGATTTTTTTTATTTATAAAATAAAAAAATATGGGTATATATTTAAAATAATCACAATCACATATTTAGAATTTTTTTTTATAAATCTTAAAGATTACTAGATACTTTAATCGAACAAAATCAGTTTTATATTCATTCTTTTTTTTAGGGGCATAGATGCTAAAATATATATATTTTTTATTTTGGACAAAGGTTGATCCATAAAGACTAGATGTTTTTTCGTTTATGAACAGGGAAAGATGGTCTAGCCCAAGTATGGAGTCTAAATTGGGCTTTCCAGTTTTGTATATAGCGCGCTTGACGAATAGGAACTTTATAGCACAATAAAAAAGGGCTTTATGCCCCGTTTTAATAACAAAAAAAAAAAAAACAACTTTATAGCAGTGAACAGTGATTTGATTTCTTGATACGGTGGGTGCGCTGCTGTTCTAAGAAACAAAGAAAGATGGTCATCACTAATTTCAACGGAGTTGGCGTCGGATTTGGTATGCTGCATTTGTGTCTCCAATCTCAATGAATTCTCAAATGTTTCAGAAAATAGCACTCACTCGAGTTTGTTTTCGTTCGGTTTTCAGGTTTCGGAGTAGGTTGCGGTTTCGGTGTAGGATGGGGTTTCGGAGGTCCTTTCTTTCCTTTTCTTTTCACTCCTTCCAAAACCTCTCATTTCCCTTTTCATTCTTTTAATTTCATGCCCTTTGATCTGAGTGGCCTTTTTGTAATTTTGTCAACTTCAAGTCTTACTCTGCTATTTCTCTTATTACACAACTGTCAATTAATCTGATCTGTTTATTTTGTGTATTCTTCAGGTATGCCATTGAACTTCTTGGGTCTTGGTGCAGGTATAATTACCTTCTTTCTTCTCTCTTTTTCAGTTTCAGTTTTCATTATTTGATAGAAATAGCATGCATAGCATACCCCTATATTGTTGCAAATACTTATCCTTCTGGATCTGGTTATTCATATATATTGGAAAATATGACATTGGCACAATCAAGTTATGTGACAACTTCATAATGATGATTTCTTAAAACATGAACATGGACCGCCTCAAAAGTTAACATTTTGAATTTTTGATTCTAGATTCATGACTTTTAGTTCTTGTAGTACCTGTCCTTGGATTGGTCTTTCAATCCCTCAAAAACAATGTTGTTATTGGATAGGTGGAGGCTGTGGCGTTGGAGTAGGTCTTGGTTGGGGGTTTGGTACTGCTTATGGTAGCAAATATCGCTCATCAAGGATCACATTTGAAGGAATGGAATTTCACAATAAGGAGGAGAAAGCCAACCCCAATGACTTATCTAAAGCTACCACAGAAATAAAAGGTTCTCGGTAGACCCTGTTTCAACTTAGTTTAGAGCTACCTAAAGCTGCTCAGCCATGGTTATGTTTGGCATTTGCAATAACAGGAAGCATGTAGCAATTCAATGGTGTCCCAGTTTCATCCTTTTCGTCCTTGTACTTCAGTGGCAGTTGCAGTTGAAACTTAATGGAAAATCATATCTAGTGTTAGCCTGTCTGTTTATGTAATGAAATTGAATGGTATATGCCAGTAGTTTTGTGTAGGACTATGTCGATATCAGCTTCTGCAACTTTTTTTTCAAGGGAAGTGTGTATTAGTGTTAATCAACCAATCATACTTTTTTTTAAATATATATCACATGTTAATGGTTTATTGAATATCTTAAAAAAGAAAAAATTGTAGCTGCCCACGTGCTATATGCTGATCTTCTAGTCCAACACTCCAACCCCCGGATGAAGAAAAGACGTGGTTGTAGCCTGTAGCCTGTAGGTAGCATCGTGAGTCAGTCAATCAAATTACCTAACACTTACCATGCTATAAGGTTTGGTACTGTGGAAAGTGTTTCAAACTACAGGAGTTAGCCTCACTCAAAACTCTCTAACCATGGAAAATCAGAGGGTTTTCACACTTTCACAGGTTCTCCAACACAAATCCGAGAAAGATTGCTGGCTTGTGATCAATGGCAGAGTATATGCTTCTATCTATGTCTCTCTACTTTGACACACTTCCAAACTTAACTTATTTAACTGATTATATAACCCCTTTGTTTTTTTTTTTTACAGGTGTTGGATGTCACAAAGTTCTTCGAAGAACACCCCGGCGGCAAAGAGGTTTTGATGGAGGTAGCAGGCAAGGATGCAACGAAGGAGTTCGATGCAATTGGACACAGCAAAGGAGCACAAAACTTGGTCCTTAAGTATCAGGTGGGTGTCCTCGAAGGTGTCACTGTAGAAGAGGTAGGAGGCAAGGAGCATGTTACAGGCATGGAGTCCAAGACCCAAGAGATGAGTGGATTCGTTGTTAAAGAGGATCCCAAGGCCATATCTGAAATATTTTACGAGTTCTTTCTTCCACTTCTTGTTGCCACATCCTATTTTGGCTACCGATTCCTTACCAGAGAAGAATCACAGAGTTAGTTATTTACCAGCACTTGTAATCCAAACATCAAACACCACTGAGTTTATATCCCTCATTATGGTATCTTTCTAATAAAAAAGGTGTTGGTGCATGTATGTTTTAATATAGACTCAATTTTATTCTTCAAACATCTTTATTTCCTTCTTACCCTTCCCACCCAAAATGAAACAGCAATATACACTCACAGTATCAATTAACTCTTTCTAAACCGTTGACTTGGCAGTTAGTTAATCAACTGCCTTTTATGATTGTATCCTCAAAAAAGGGGGGTATCACATAAGCTGAAAGAAACATAGATACGTCTACCCAGTTTTACATCCATGCTTTACTTGTTAATTTCCAGCAACTTTGATAGTATTTGATCCTGAATTTTTACATGCAGGGCTTAAAAGCTTTGGTATAGAATACATTTCTCAATTCACGAGACATACATACATACATTATACGAACAACCCCCCTCTCCCACCTTTTTCCTTTGTCTCGAACACACACTTCATGAGACACTACTGAAATGGAGGAACTAGAGCAAGTAGTACAAAAAGGTCAGAATGTGCTACTGCTGCCTAGGATTAAGGACGAGATTCTAAATACTAAAACTGTGATGCCAAACCACCGTGTACACCAACATTGGGTATGCTAGCGAACCAGAAAAAACTCTCGCTTGCTTAAGCAACAACATATAATATATGTGCTTGTACCGAAACCCGAAAGAATGTTTATCTGTTCTCCTTGGCGCTGCCAACCACAAATTGATTGATAATGTATCTAAATCTTCCTTGCTACATTGTGCAAAAAGCAATGAAAACTGCAGAGAAATCAGCATAGTAAGCAAACATATAGATGTATGTATTCACATTATAAAATGGAGGAGAAATAATATGATAATGGAACAGAAACATTAGTATAAGCAACAATTAAACAACTACATCATCCTTCAGACTGTAAGGTGCGAGCACAGCACAAAACTATATACACATAAGATATATGGCATAAGGATGCTCACAGAAACCGCCCATGATAAAAACAGCCAACTATAGAAGTTTCCTCCTTAAAAACTGGAAACATTACCAAACCTCTTCCCTCAAATATTATTCTTGCATGCTATTTAGAAGTTCACATTAAAAAATGCATTTTGGATAATCCAGTTCTGTAAATTCGAAATAGCTTTGTGTCTGTAAAATATACACAGCAAAAAAAATCACAAACAGGAAAAGCATGAACAACACAATCAGGTAAAGTTGTACAAAGCAGTGCAGAAGGCTAAAAAATTGCAGAGCATGCAAACACAGAAAGATCCATAGCTTACCTATCATGCAAAGGAGAATAACAATCCACATAGTTAGCTTGACAGGCCTACTATACTGCATTTGGTATTGAGATCTTTGAAGCTGTCTTTGAATAGACCCATACCACCCATATAGTTGCTTATCATAACATTCATCACAGCCATCAAGGTAACTCTTACTTCTTTCATAGCATGATTTCAAGCCCTTTTTTCATTAACAAAAAGGTATTATTAGCAATTTCGTTAATGAATCGAATACTCATATAAGTCTCCATGAACAGAGAAAACATACCCCATTCAATTGAGCTGATGGTAGCAGTGCATTTTCACTTTCTTGATGATGCTTGCCTGCTTTGAGCTTTTTATAGCCATTCTTGGGCCACTTCAACTTAGAGACTGATTCCATGGAGCTAACAAACCCAGAGAGACTGGCTACCTTATGCATAGCACCAGAAGAACCATTGGGGTTATTGCGTTGTTGAAGGTCATCAGAAACAGCAATCTTCCAAGAACTAACATGGGCATCAGCACTAGCCGCCCTCCGATGCCCGGGTGATTTGTTCTCCACTTCTAATGCGGAGCCACGGCCAGACGTTGACTGTGGATCTTCACGGTCTCTACCAACAGATCTCCCTTCAGCCTCTGGCACTCCAGAAAGGAACATTGCAAGCTCATTTCTTTCTCCTTCATCTAGACGCACCCAAGGCAGAGGCGCCTTGCTACCCGGATGAAGTGACTCATTTAAGGAATGCTCAACTTTTGTAATCTTGCCAACAATTGCAGAAATAAAATCTTGGTGCCTATTTCTTGCATCCTCAGGTGAGCTATTGCTATAACTCAATGTAACAGCCTTTTGGAATTCATCTAACTGCATTGGTCTCCCAAAATGAAACCACATGCTCAGCATCATGATCCAACAATTCAAATCACAATTACAACAAGAAGCTAAGCAATTACCTGCCATTTAGCAGTGCCAAGAGCAGTTTGCACATCCCGGCATAATTCATCAGAGTTCCAAGGGCTGCAAGCATCTTTCTTTGCATGAATCCATGTCCTATACGCAGATTCCATCCTTCAAAACACCACCACAGCAAATCAATTACCCCCCAAAAAAGGTAGATTCATCATTCATGTGTAAACATATTAATTAATTAATATTTAATTATAAAGGTTTTTAACTTCCTATTTCCCCCTGGAGAGACAAGATATGAAACAAAAAAAGAAAGGAGAGAAAAGGGAAAAGAAAAAGGAATAGGGAAGGGAAGTACCTGTCTGCGGATTCCTGAACTTGTTCGGCAGCGGTGAAGAAAGGATCTTTTTCCCATCGGTGAAAACTGGATGCCATGATATTGAATAATAAAAGAAAAAAAAAAGGAGAAGAAGGAATAAATGGGAGATATGGAAGCTGTGTTGGAAGCTTGCAGCTATGGAAGCTGGCACTTGGCACACAGGAAGCTGGTTTGGTGGATCCGGTTACTTTACACCATAAACGTAATCACATTCACAAAGCTAATTATTTTTGTTTCACTAAAATGAAAATGTATTATTGGCTATTGGTAAAGCGAATTTATTGATTGGATATAGGACACGCGTCATACCCATCATGCTTGTCGGTTGCTACGCCGTCGTTTTACAACATCAAGATACTTAAATAGTAATACTTGGGCTTGCCTGGCTTTTCCCTCTAAGTTGAAAGTAGAAGCTTCTCTTTCTGTTTTACCTGGCCGACGACATAACAGATAAGGCCAAACTCCAAGCCCAAAAAAAAAAAAAAAAATGGAAAAAAAATTAGTGATAATCATATATCATAAATAATTTTCTAATAACAGTAGAGTTTAATTTTAATATATTAATTGAATATAAGTATAAAAAAAATTATGCTGATGATGCATAAAAATTAAATTCATAATCGTATTGTAATTGAGTTGTTTAACTCACTAAATTTAAGTTTTGAATATTTTATGCATATAATAATTTAACGTTATTTATATATTTTTTTTCAATTAAATTATTTATTTTTATTAAAAAAATTATTTCGTGTATTCATCTTTTAATTAGAAATATTTTATGATATCAATTTTTATTTATAGAAGTTTTAGAATTAGTAGTTGATAAAGTGTAATTCAAATTTAGATTTAAAAAAAATAAAGAGAAATAAAGGAAATGATGGATTTTGGAGCCTTGGCAGTTGGAAGGGAGGCCGAGTAGAGTAAGTAGGGTTTAAGCAACCATGAACGAAGGGGAGCAACTATGCGACGCCGCCAGGAACGGCGACGCCGAAAAGGTGAAGTCCCTGATAGACTCCGGCGCCGACGTTAGCCACTTCGACGCAGAGGGCCTCACTCCTCTTATGCACGCTGCAAAGCAAGGGCACGCATCTATCCTCGCCATCCTTCTCTCTGCTGGCGCCCCATGGAACGCCCTCTCTCCTTCCAACCTCTCCGCCGGTGACTTCGCCATGGAAGCAGGCCATCAGGACGCCTACGAGCTCCTCCTCAATGCCGGTGCGCCCTCCTTTCCTTCTTTCATTCATTATTTTACATATATTTGTTAGTTAGTAGTTTATCCTAGCTGGCAAGTTAGTTACAGTTCAGTTGTGAATACGCAGAGTAGTTTGAATCTGATTTCTATATATTCACTTTTCTAGGGATTCAGGCTGAACTTGTCCTGGGTACAATTGCAAGAAAAGAAAATAAAAATGCCGATTCTGGTCATGATTACTTGGAAGATAGGGTCAGTTTCAGCGAAGACAAAATTATGGACGCCGATAGCAAGGCTGTGATGATGGCATGGGAGAAGCCTTTGATGGAGGCTCATGCTAAAGCTGTTTGTTCCGGTGGTGGTCACATACTCAATATTGGATTCGGAATGGGTCTTGTCGATACAGCCATTCAGCAGTATGCGCCTGCCACTCACACCATTGTTGAGGCTCATCCGGAGGTTTATGAACGCATGCTTCGCACCGGTTGGGGGAAGAAGGAAAATGTGAAGATTGTTTTTGGTCGCTGGCAAGATGTTCTGTCTCAGCTTGAAACATATGATGGTAATTGCTAATTCTCAATCTCAATCTCATGGGCTTAAACATCAGTACTCAGCTAGATTGTCATTTGATGTATAAAATACTGATAACTCCTAACTCCTAGTCATTTGCATATTTTGCTATTACTATTGGATAAATAATGATTTTTGGAATTCTTTGAAAACTAATTGGTCTCTGAGATATTCTAAGGCTGTATTTGGGAGTTGGGAAGGGAAGTGTTGATCAAGCCTTCAATATTACTTATGGTTCATTTGCTGCTTTGTGGTGTAGGAATTTTCTTCGATACCTATGGGGAGTACTATGAAGACCTGAGAGAGTTCCACCAACATCTTCTTGCACTTTTGAAGCCAGGTGGGATCTATTCATTCTTCAATGGCCTTTGTGGTGGTAATGCATTTTTCCATGTTGTGTATTGCCATTTGGTATCTCTTGAGCTTGAGAATTTGGGGTATTCCACACAGTTGATTCCATTGCCTGTTAAGGATTGTTTGGGAGAAGAAGTTTGGGAAGGTGTAAAACACAGATACTGGCAGCTTGATACATACTACCTCCCTGTCTGTCAGTCTTTAGAGGAAAACGAGTGATGTTTAGACATGCTAATGAGCCTTTAATTTAGTTACATCTTCAAAATTATTCCAACACATTGTAGTTCATATGCTGTTGCTTGTGTTAGGTACCAAACAGTTTTGTAATGTAACCATTAGTTTCATAATGAAATCTTGAGCTTTATTTGGAAAGTTCATTACAATTCCTTTTGTCAATATTTTGCGTATTAAGTTGCAGTTCAATTGAATGATTAATTCTCTTAGTTTCACCTTATTTCAATCTTAGTTCCCAAGTCCTATATAGTCATTTTGTTTTTCCAATTCTAGTCCTCTAGGAATTAATACCATAATGATCTGAAACTGTAAATATTGATTGTTCATTAAGAAAAAGGTGAAGAATTAAGACTCGTACTGTAATAGGTAACATTGTTAGGATTACAACACAAATGGAAGAGGAGAGGGGAGGGGGGAAGGGGGGAATTAAGAACAGAAATCATAATGATAGAGTCAAATAAACAAGCTTAAGAAGAAGAAATGAAAAGTATGAAGAGTTATTGTCCTCCCAAAGCAATTAAGCAAAATTTACTGGACATTTTCCCAATTAACAAGGGATGGATAAGAAGAGAAAAGAAGACATATAATAACTGACGTGTGAGTTTTCACCCTTGAGATTCTGATCAATAGAAGGGTCCCTGTTTTCTGATTAAGATAGGTTATCTTGATTCTCGGGAGTTGGGATGGCTGAATTTTCTTTCAAACGTAGTAGTTATTAGTCCCCATCATCATTATGCCCTCGTTTGAAGGAATGATTTTTTAACCTTTAGTGTTGATCATATGATACCGAAATAGACTTTTTTTGCATGGTCTTGCTTCTGTCAATGTCTAAACTACTACAAGAATTTGTTTCTTAGCGTTTTTGAGGAATAGACTTATGATCCATGGAGTCTGCACAAGACTATAGTATCTTGGCACTTGTATAGTTTCTGCTCAGTGATTCATTCATGTTCTTTCTTCTTTTTACGGTTTACCGAGCAAAGGAAAAATCCAAATAAGTTCAGAAGTACAATTATATAAGCTACATTATAAAAGTGTCATTGCACAGTTATCTCTGTACAATTATTGTTTGACTAGCTTACATCATCATGATTCATGAGCTGTTCTGTTAGGCCTTTTTTGCTGGACCAGAAGCACAGCATCACCTGAGCCCTTGTACTCAATCATGTATGTATTCCGGCATATGTAATTCAGAGTTAGGGCCTTCAAATCTCACTGTCAAGTCCAGCTGAAAGCAATGGGACTGGTAACATTATGTTTCCCATCAGACCATTGCAGAAAGGCGAAGCTGTTGGTGCCGGAAGGCTTTGAAGATGCTGTGAATGTGACAGTGTAGCCCTTCTTCTCGTTCACTTCCTTGAAACTAAGTATTTCTGGTTCAACCACAATCTTCACGGACGGAGACTGTGATGACAACACCGAAACCTTATATGTTGCTGGGGTGCCACTGCCCACATTGGTTAAAGTCCTCTTGTACTGGACAGTGGTTGGTGCGTTAGAACCACCACCTATGCCTGAACTTGTGTCAAAAGGAACAGCAAAAGATGGGTAATTGAGATCTTCAACTCTGTAGGTCTTCCTTTTGCTGCAGGTATATACTCTCCTTGTGGCAAGCTTTATCTGAGATGAAGTGTAGTTCAAGGCACAGAAGAAGCTCAGGTAGTCATCCACGGTAGCATCATAGACAAGGCCAGGATCAAGAGCAGCCACTGGATCAACGTGCCCGGCACCATAATCAAATGGCGTAGCCGGCAGTCCAGTAGCCACATCTTTTATGGATTGCCCATTTTTGTAGGATGTGTAGGATGTGGTCATAAGGGCAGACCTTATGGCTGCAGGGCTCCAATCAGGGTGAGCTCCCTTAAGAAGGGCAGCTAGGC
>JASCZI010060465.1:66719-96964 GCA_036250425.1 Stylosanthes scabra
AGACAAACCGGTTGGTCCTACTGCTCCTGTCCACCCAGCTAGGATGTTGACTCCAGGAGCTATTAAATCTGGTTTGAGTATTTTTGGAGTGAGCAAATTTGGTCCTCTGGAGCTGAATGCTGCCACCACTGGGGACGGTTGAACCCCCAAATGCGTGCCTCCGAATTCGATTTTGATAGTTGGATTGGGAGTTGAGGCTGCATACTTCTTTACTTCATTGCTCTCTTTCTGGCCTAATGCTGCTGCAGGCAGGAGGAAAGAATCTGCAACTAGCTCTTCCCCGTATTCTTCAGTGTTTGCTAGAATCATTCCAATTCCTCCAGCCTTCTTCACAACCAATCCCTTTTCCACTCTCGGATTTCCTCCGCGCTCGCACACCACGATTTTCCCCGAAACTTTACTGCTAATCAAACTATCCTTGGTGCATAGGCGTCCACTGGACAAACTACTTACGTTGCCAGCATTGACCAGTGGCACTGCAGAATCAGATGGCGGTTTTCCATTGTAAAGAGACACCCCAGTGTATTTCTTTCCGTTTCCAAGGGTGATATAAGCAGGGAAATCCCGGTCTATAGTTCCAGCACCAACGGTGGTTATCCATGGAGCCACGTTAGACACGGATGCTACACTAGGCCCACTGTTTCCTCCAGAATTGGAAACCAGAATTCCATGTGCTGTCGCTGCAAATGTTCCAATTGCAATAATATCTCTGGAGTAGTCAGTTACAGCTCCCCCAATAGACATTGAAAGCACATGCACGCCATCTTCGATGGCCCTGTCTATTGCAGCAGCGATATCTGAAGTGAAGCACCCTCCATCCCAACATACTTTGTAAATGGCCAAACGTGCTTGTGGGGCCATTCCTCTTGCTGTCCCTGAAGCATAACCAAAGAGGTTAGCTCCTGAAACAGCAGATCCTGCTGCTGTAGTTGAAGTGTGACTTCCATGGCCATCATCATCCCTAGGTGACTTTGATTCTGTCTTCAAATCGATGGGTCCAAAGGCTGCTTCATATCCTTTGGCAAAGAACCTTGCACCAATGAGTTTCTTGTTACAATTTGATGAGTTGAAGTTGTTACCTGTCTCACAGGTGCCTTTCCAACTGCTTGGTACCGGACCAAACCCCGTGTCATCAAAGCTTTTAAGTTCAGGCCATACTCCGGTGTCAAGCACTCCAACAATCACATCGCTTTGTTTGTCAGAGGAAATTGCATGAGTGGTTGTTTTTGCTGCCAACCCCAAGAACTCTGGTGTTCGAGTTGTGTGAAGCTCGTATCGAACTTCAGGGAGAACAGAGAGGATTCCTGGTTGGTTGGCGAGTAGTTCTGCTTCTTGAGCAGTTAGCTTTGTGGAGAAGCCATGAGCTACATGTTTGTAGGTGTAGAGCATCTCTGCAGATTCTGAAACTGCTTTGAGAGATGAATCATACCACTGAAGATGGTCATTGAAACTTGATGGCATGTTGAACTTGTCCATGTGAATTATGTATGTGTTCTTTTTGGAGTGCTGTGTTTTGGTTTCTGCTGTGCTATGTCTGCAGAACAGAACCATCAGCAGAACACATCTGAAAATCAGAGAATTCATCTTGTCACAGGACTCTCTCACTCTCACTCTCAGTGTCTTAGCCAATTTAGTGAATGGCTCCTTAGATGCAGGGATAGCAATAGTATGTAGCTGCTATTTATAATTTGATTTGGAATAATTGAGTGCGCATAGTCAGCAAAGATAGGCAACAAGATTCTTTTACTGCATACACACATTCCAATTATTACTTATTTTTCTATTCTTTTGGGTCCTATTCCAATTATTACTTAAGTTTTCCCTTGTATAACTTTATAAAAGGAGTTGGCCTAGTGGCAATGGCAATGGCAAATGGGACGCTATTGTGTGTGTAAATATAGTGCATTTTTGCTGATATACTACTTCAATATATGTATGTATGGGGAGAATTAAAATACTCTTTCTGCTCTGTTATATCATGCTGCAAGTTGTATACAATAAAGTGGGAAACACTGAACTCGTGTACCATTATATCAAATTCTATATCTCTTCCGTATCATCACTTGCACTATTTGATTTTAAAAATTATAAAAGATAATGAGGGGATCACATAAAATAGATAGCATTTTTGGGATGACTGAATCACAATTATTCAGGTTTAGCTCTTTTTTTTTTTATCTTCAGCTGCCATAATCTTAGTGGGTTAGTGACAAATGAAATAATTGAGTCGACACAAAGATCTTATTCTTACCTTACCGGATTCTAATGTGATTAGAAAAACCCCAACAAAGTTACTTAATGGGTATTATCCAATCAAAGAGAATTTAAATGGTAGCTATTTGCTGGCGCTGGATATATTATTTGTTATTTATTTAGGAATCAAAAGTATTTTTATATATTTTATTTAATATAAATATATAAAAAAATTTGTAATGCTCTTTTTTAACGAGTGTTTTAAAGTACAAACACTTGTTAAGAATAAATTATTTTTAGGTAGCAAATGATATTGTAGAGACAATGAAATAAGAGCAATCCTGATATTAGGATAATGCTAATTAATAAGGATGAATTCTACAAATAAGGCCACTGAGATATTGCTAATTATGGTCCACAAAACTCTAGTGTCACAGCCACTACTGAGGTCTGAACAAAAGATGTATTAGGTTATTAATTACTTATTAGCATGATGCTCAACTAGAAAGTAGAAACTCAAGGAAATGACAAAACACAATCAAATTTCAGGGACCAAAACAACAAAAATTGAATGAATTAAGACATGTTGGATTTGCTGTATTGAATTTGTTGTAGGTAAGGAGGAAGCACCATGCCAAAAAACAATCAATGATGAGTGATGAAAATACAACATAATGTGAACTTATCTGTTGAAATCCAAATCCCCTAGCTATTTGCTGTTTTCACAATGGCCAATAGGTATTAGGTTTATGGGGTCACCTTCAATCATGACCAAGTGGGTGTTCTATGCCCCAAAAAATCAAATTACAAGAATGACCCACCAAACACCTTTTTTTTTTCTTTCTTTTAGGCAATCACTATTCACTACTGTGGATACAATATGGACAATCTTTAAAATTAAATTTGCTTTTGTTAACTTTTTTCTTCCTTAAACTAAAAATTTGAGTTTAAAAAGTAGGTACAGTCATCTATATGTATAAACAAAGACCACTAAGCATGAATAACAAGAAATCTAAGTTCACATTTGCATTAGTGAACTAGTAATAATAATAATAATAAGAAGAATGAATGAATGAATGAATCCTATCAACTGTTATGGGCTAATACATAAAATCTGATCTTTTTAGTTTCTATGGCCACTAAGCATAGGCACATATACATCAAGAAAATGACTCTTAAGTTCCAACCACGTTCCATGTTTGCAAGTTCAGTCATTACACATACACCACTAGATCAGTGATCAACTGTCAACAGAAAAAACCTGACTAGTCACTGTAGAAGAGGTAGGAGCAGCCAAGGAGCATGTTACAGGCATGGAGTCCAAGACCCAAGAGCTGAGTGCATTCCTTGTAAAAGAGGATCCCAAGGCCACATCTCAAATATTTTACCAGTTCTTGATAAAATAAAATTGCAATAGAGAAATAGACTCAATTTTATTCTTCAAATAGAGCAAGTATTACAAAAAGGACAGAATGTGCTACTGCTGCTTCTGATTAAGGACGAGATTCTAAATACTAAAATTGATGGATAACGTATCTAAATCTTCCTTGCTACCTTGCGCAAAAAGCAATGAAAACTGCAGAGAAATCAGCATAGTAAGCAAACATGTAGATGTATGTATTCACATTATAAAATGGAGGAGAAATAAAATGATAATTGAACAGAAACATTCTTATGAGCAACAATTTACACAACTACATCATCCTTCAGACTGTAAGGTACGAGCACAGCACAAAAATCACAAACAGGAAAAGCATGAACAACTCAACAACACAATCAGGTAAAGTTGTACAAAGCAGTGCATAAGGCTAAAAAATTGCAGAGCATGCAAACAAAGAAAAATCACAGCTTACCAATCATGCAAAGGAGAATAACAATCCACACAGTTAGCTTCAAAGGCCTACTGTGCTGCATTTGGTATTGAAATCTTTGAATTGCTCCATACCACCCATATAGTTGCTTATCATAACATTCATCACAGCTATCAAGGTAACTCTTACTTCTTTTGCAGTATGATTTCAAGCCCTTTTTTCATTAACAAAAAGTTAGTATTGGTGATGTGGTTAATGAATCGAATATGAGCAATGCTAGGTAACCAATAAAAATTCAACCAACATCAGCCAACAACTTGAATTAGATGTTCTATTTCTTTAGGTTTTGGAAGTTTTGTTTCTAAAAAGTTGGCTGATAATTATTTTAGGTTTGGGATGTTCTATTAATAGTGATTATGGATGTTCTATTATTGGTTGATTTGTTGGTTTGAAAATTATTGGTTACCTATCCTTTCTCATCGAGTATTCATACAAGTCTCCATGAACAGAAAAGAAGAAAAAAAAATACTAAAGCAGACTCAAAACATACCCCATTCGATTGAGCTAATGGTGACAGTGCATTTTCACTTTCTTGATCATGATTCCCTGCTTTGAGCTTTTTATAACCATTGTTGGAGCTAACAAGCCCAAAGAGACTGGCTACCTTATGCATAACACCAGAAGAAGCCTTGGGGGTATTGCATTGTTGAAGGTCATCAGAAACAGCAATAATCTTCTCAGAACCAACATGGGCATCAGCACTACTCAGTGCATCTTGAGATGTTGGTTCAGCCTGTGGCACTCCGGAAACGAACAATGCAAGCTCATTTCCTTCTCCTTCATGTAGACCCAACTCATCTGGACGCACCCAACGCAGAAGCTTGTTGGTACCCGGCTGAAAGCACTTGTTTAAGGAATTCTCAACTTTTGTAATGTTGTCAGCAATGGCAGAAATAAAATCTTGGTACCTATAACGCGATGTAGTAAGCGCCTTTTGGAATATAGTTAACTGCATTGGCCTCCCAAAATGAATCCAAGCACATGCTCATTCATCAGTATCATCATCCAACAATTCAAATCACAATACCAAGAAGAAGTTAATAATTAGTCCTCGAAAGATTTTATTAGTTATATTAGTCGCTAAAAAATATCATTTTTTGTTAATTGGTCTTTCTATCGATTAAATGACATGTTGATAGATGACATATCATTCATTCATTTCGTGACATGTGGCATTTAAAAATGACGTGTCATCATCAAATTGGTAGAAGGACCAATTTGATTGAAGATTATATATCTTTCAGAGATTAATATGACTAATAAAATTTTTTGAGAACCAATTTGAATAGCATGATATCTTTCCGAGACCAATTTGAACATTATCCCATTAATTACCTGCCATTTAGCTCTTTGATGAGAAAGCTTCACATCGTGGAATAATTCTTCAGAGTTCCAAGGGATGCGTTCAGCTTTCATTGCATGATACCATGTCATATACGCAGATTTCATCCTTCAAAACAAAAATATAAACATATTAATTAACAAGAAATGCTAGATGATTATCCATCTTAATTTATTTTAATCATTATTTCTAGCCATGCACCTATCTGCAGATTCCTGAAGTTGTTCGGCAGCGGTGAAGAAAGGATCATTTTCCGGTGGCTGAAAACTGGATGCCATTACGTTGAATAATAAAAGGAAAAATGGAGGAGGAGGATGAATGGGAGATATGGAAACTTGTGTTGCAAGCTTGCAGCTATGTAAACCATAACTTAAAATCATCGTTTAACATGACATTTATAATTTCAGATAGGACACGCGTCATAGCCTTCGTGCTTGTCGAGAATTATTTGACTTATTCAAAATTATAATAATATTAACATATTTTAAGAATTACATCAAAATTCTAACTAGAGATAGCTTGCACTCATATATATTCTCCATTGGAGATTGCAAATGTTAATTCACGGTGAAAATAGGTTTAGTGGTAAAATTCTACAGTCCACCATGTATTAAGTCAAAGTGTACAGGCTTTTTCAAGACCTAGCTTTGGAAGTAGTAGAAAAAAAATAATAAAGTTTACAAATTAGGTCTTGAGTCTGTTGTTAAGGTGCAAATAAATATATAAATAATTTTTCTATAATTTTTAAAAATGTTATGCTTTATTATAAACACTTTAAAATATTGAATTTGATTTATTGTATAAGTATTTTTCTGAATAAAAAATAACTTCTTTTAAAGAAATTGTTAGGCCTTCTAAGAAGTTTTAAGTCATACCAAAGTTAATAGTATATCATACTTAAAACGTAGCCTATATAACAAATTGTAAGTTCAGTTCAAACCAATTATTCCATTAAACATATACAAACTTAATCTGATTAAGTTGAAGCATGGTATGGCTTCACCTATTTCTACTTTTCTTTGGAGCACAGCTATTAGGTCTTAACCCTTTTTTTTAATAAAATAATGATAGCTATCCATAGATGAAAATTATCATATTTAAATTAACATTTATAAATTTATATGAATAACATTTGTAATTATATATTTATAACATCTAATAATATGTATTTAATTATATAATAATTTATTAATAGAAAAAAAAAACAAAATAGAAAATCTATAATTACTTATCATAAAAAAACTATGGTTACCTTTGTAAAAAAAAAACTATGATTACCAAACTTTTCCTTTTCAATTTATACCTCAATTACCTTTTCTAACTTTTTAAATAAATGATGTAAATATATATTTATATTTTTTTCTTGACCTGAAATAAATAATGTAATTAAATTTGGAAAGATTTTACTTTTTTTTTAGAAAAAGCTTATATCATGTTGGGCTTTTTGTTTTTGGGAATTTTTGGGAACATTTTACTTTTATCTTAGTTCCAATAATAGTGGGCCTCTTTATTAACTCCCCATTTTGAAATCATAAAAGAATTATTGTTACATTCTGCCCAATAATAACGCAGTAGCTAACTTGGGCTCAAAAATCTTTGGTCAAGTAATTAGCTACTTATCCGTTAAGAAATTATTGGAATTTGAATCATGTGTTTTTTTTTATTTTTTTACGACATTTCTCAACGGCACTAATTGGTTGGGATAGAAATTTCACTTAAAAATTTGTTGCCAGGCCATTATTTAATTCATGAATTGGGGGATTTCAACCCTCACACTTGCTTAGGATTAATAAATTAACCAGTGAACCAACTCAACTCTGCTATAATGAATCATGCCTTTATCCAGCAACTTATTGGTACAACAAACCCAAATTGGTGGCTGATTATATATCTTTGAACCTTTGGAATTGAAAAAAAAAAAAAAAAAAAAACTCGTTACTCAAGTATGGAGGTAGCAGTCGAGAGAGGGGTGGCATTCCACTAAGGTTGCATTAAAGTGTGGTTGGTTTCCCACTGTTTACACAGTTGGATGCACACATAACAAAGATT
This sequence comes from Stylosanthes scabra, assembly GCA_036250425.1. Classification (NCBI taxonomy): domain Eukaryota; kingdom Viridiplantae; phylum Streptophyta; class Magnoliopsida; order Fabales; family Fabaceae; genus Stylosanthes; species Stylosanthes scabra. The sequence continues at coordinate 74,175 of JASCZI010060465.1, forward strand.
CCATTAATCACTCGTTTCAGCCTCTCCCACAGCACATTAATTACTACTAATCACTACTTTTTCCATCGATCCGCATGCCTTCATTTATTACTTCACTTACCGCATTTAAACTCCACACTCTCATCTCATCTCATCTCATCCATCTCTTCCCTTTATCTATCATGACTCATACATCCACCATTTCTTTCAAGTTGAATTCACTAAGTTTTAATTACTTGCTTCTTCTCCATCATAACTAACTGGTAGCTGTCAACATGCAAGTTCATGGCTTCCGGGCTTTAACATTCTTGCTCTTCCTGGCTGCTGCAACTTTTATACTATTCTCCAACTTCACAACTCTCATTGCTCAACCTGGTGATCTTACTTCCCTTTCCTTTATTTTCTGTTATTATTATTATTACGAGCAATGCTGGCCAACAAATTTTTTATTTTTGGCCAGCAATTAACCATCAATACTCAAATATCTTAGTTAAAAACATGAAATTTAAGTTGTCGGCCATGTATGCTGGCTAAAATTAATTAAAATTGCTGGCACCTAGCATTTCTAATATTATTATTGCATTGCATCTGCATGCATGTTAATTGCAATTTTTCATTTCATTATTTCTTGCTAGCTATCAATTCATGTGCATATCCTTATGTTCATTTCAAATTGCTTTTAGATTTTAGTTTCTTCCAGTAACTTCTAACGAAAGATCATAATATTTGTATCTTTACATTACTATTTCGGTACTCGATCAATTCTTCATGTCAGTTTGTTCCTTCTTAGTTCTTTGTTCGTTCTTTCCACCATCTTTTTCTTTCTTTTTTCTTCATTCTTGTACAATACTCCAGATCTGCTGCTTAAAATTTTCAAAGCAAGAAGCACTACTCATCAAGTTCTTACACAAAACAGTTTTGAATGCTACCTCAGGTAACCATGGTGATACTGATCCAACAACATTGATTGCTGTTGCTGTAAGCAGGAAACTTAAGGTATTGATCCTTTTAATTCATGCATACATTTTTTTTTTTTTGTTCTAAGGGAAGGCTCGGACCCGAGAACTCTTACAATTAGTCATTAGGACGAGGTAATGCCATATGAGCCACAACTCATCTACATATGAACCTTTTAATTCATGCATGCACTTTAATCAGTAGCTCTCAAAATGAGAATGCAATTGTTGATGGAATGTAATAAATTTCAGGAAAATGAGAGGAAGAGCAAGAAAGAAGGTGGTTGGGTATCAGTAGATGATTATGGTGATGCAAGTCCAGTGCCAACTGGTGCAGGGGACTCATCAGTAAGACCTGCACCTATTGAACATGGCACTCCTCTAAGGCCATATATCCCAAGGGCTCCTCCTCCTCCTGCCATCTATTATTAAGTATTAACAATAACACTCACTCTTCCACTCTGCTACTTTAGCTTGTAATAATCATCATCATAATTAATTATATATTAATATGTTTCATCCTGTTCTATTCTGTAACCCTCTATGAAAACGTTAATCTATGATCTGTGTATTTATTCTTGAGATGACTAATGAGAGACATAGGATTACTCCTTGTTTCAAACTCGAATAATCTTTTGAGTACTTAGCATAAAAAATGGAATGGAATTGAAATGTCAGGGAAGTCTTGAAAGCTAATTGTTAGGTTGCAATTAATATGCTTATATTGAAGATAACACGTTTTCTTGTTTTTGACAAGACAAAGATTAGCAAACACTGTAAACAAGTGGAGTTATTTTTAAAATTTTGTACCAAATTCAAAAGTAGTCTTGTCAGACAATTTATTTGTTTTTGGATTTTGGAGTGAATTGGAGTTTAATTATCCATATTAGGAGACGAGAATAAAACACTTCCTTTGTCATTTTTGTTAACGTTTCTTTTAACTAAAGAGGGGACAATTTCAAAGTTCAAACATGTGAACAGCCAGAATAAATTTTTTTCTACTTCTGCCCTTCATTTCCGAAAAAACCTACATGGCATTGTAAAAATGGAGCTGGGCACAATATTGAAGATTCCATAACATGGTGATGTATTAATTTGTCTTGTCCTGATATGAAAAGCATTGGACACAACTGCATAAACTTATTATAAACCAGGGGCGCATGATTATGGATTTGAGTTGATATGTAAATTCAGTAAATTAAATTGTGAATAACAAGATGGGACCCACGTTGACGGAGAAAATTCGAGGGACGCGGCGAGAGGTGTACGTAAGAAGAAGAAGATAGGGATCGGGATTAGGATTTTGAACTAAAATACAAGAATGAATAAATATATATTCGTTTTTTGAAATAAGCAGAGAATATTGAGAATAATAATATGCGTGTCTTTTTCCTAAATGAAGCTTGCTTTTCCCTTTTGTGAAAGTAAGATTATTTGAATAAAATACAGTGGCTTTTGCCGTGGAAGTCACTTGTAGCGGAGCAAATACAATCATCATCATCATCATCATACATGCATGTCTCATGCTTCATGAATGAATGATGATGCCTTCCCAACCAAACTGACACTACTATACTCTTCATGATGACGTGCACCGCATTTGCAAAATCCTCTCGCAACAAATAAGAATTGCCACCTCTCCCATCATCATCTTCTTTATTTCTTATCGAATTTCCTTTCACAATTTATCTTCGGAACACAAAACGATTTCAAAAATATCTCTCTTATTCAGATAAGACTGACGAATACGTTGTTACTAACATGAAATAAAGCATTACCAGATTTATTTATTACATCACCATTCTAAAGGATATGTGATATGATGATAAACAAGCTAATTAATAGAGCAAAACAGAGAAGTCAAACAAAACAATGGCTTCATGAGAGATACAATACTCTATGTTATAATAATAATAATAATTAAGAACAGTAAACACTGAAAGTGTGTCAAAATTGCCGCAGAAAGGAACGGAGTCTATTAGCGTCTCTCTACCACCTCTTCTATGCAATTGCATTATTAATTTTTTGAGATTTACTAGCTAATATATGTTCTAAAGAGTAACTTCAAACGAAGAGATTCAAGAGCTTTCTCTGATTGTGGCTGCAAATGCCATCAAATCTCATCAAGGTTTTCTCGGATTGTTCACCGCTAACTCTGCGCCTCTTGGACGCCTCTGCAGGTGGCATTTCATGGGAACCGGAAGAGTCATCCAAGACCGGCAACGGGGTGAGGACGCCGCCGGCAAGGACAGTGCGGAGAGCATCCTGGCAGAGGTGCCAGTTACCGGTTGATAGCAGTCCTACAGCACCGTTGACAGGATTGATGGTTCTTCCGCAAGCTTCATAAAGCAGAGACTGAAACAGCGCTGAGATACAAAGCATCGGTAACTAACAAAAATAGCATACTTTATATTTATATTTTTTAGAAATATAACATTCGAAATCTAAAGAAATAGCTGAATATTTATTTGTTATCTAGTATTATTCTTTAATTATAAGAGGAATTAAGGAAGGAAGAAGAGTTAATAAGAGTATGTACACACCGGGCCTGTCATTGAGTGGAACGGAGGAAATGAAAGAAAAGAGATCGGAGCGGCCGAAGAACTTAGCGAGGAAGAGAGTGGCGTGAGCTTGTGCCTGAGGGGATGGAATCCAGTGGAGGCATGTCCTGAGAGGGCACATGTCGCTGCATCCCTTGCGCAGCACCCGGCAACCGTTGCAACTCATTTTCACAATTAGGACTTGGGAGGGAGAGTGTGTCGGTGAAGAGTGAGGTCTATATATATATAGAGTGACAAAAATAAACATCATCTTCCAACACTTTTTCCACCGGATATTCTCAACTCTTGCCGCCTTTTTCTGCACCATTACAGCTCTTCAATTTCTACTTTTACTTACATTTAATTATTGGAATGACAAGGCTATACAATCTGGCATTGAATGAAAAATGTGACAACTACATCTATCATGTGAAATCTTTGCCACAACATACATCAAATACTACTTATTTATGCAAAAAGGACAGGGCATGGAACCACTTTACACAATAATCTATAGAAAAAAAGCAGATAAAAACATCATGATAATCTGGTTAAATAATGCAGAAGCTATTGAGCATAGAGTCCACCGTACTCCATTTGGCACATTGCGCAACCCAGTGTCAGTAATACCCTATAAGCATTATGGCTGATGTATTAATTCAGGTGTGATATTGCGACAGAATTTCAAGATCCACAAGTTTGAATGCTGCTGCATTATTGCAACCATGTCACTCAATGCTTCTTCAATCATATGCATGTCTTCAGTTAATTTCCATGTAATTTTAGGATTCACAAATATTTTGTTGATTAACCATGCATTGTTGCTTATAGTTTCTCCGTTATGTTTAGGCATATAGTGGAAGTGTGGAACTTAAGGCTATATGGATTGAAAACCAATTAATACAGGAAGCGATATTTCCTTTTCTGTTTCTCAAGAAGAGCAATGATCCACATTAATCCTTTCTCTCTATACTAGATCACCATAATTTTGAGATTCAGAAAGGATGTAAGAGTATGGAATCTCATGTAAGAGTTCTCTGCCTTTTAAAATAAGCACACATAATTACTAGCTCTAATGCGTCCTTAATGGTAATGCTTTTAATTCTCTCCCTTTGAAGTTGAGATGCACTCATGGTTGAAAAAAAAAAAGAAAAAAAGGGGTCATAATATATGACTATATGTTATTACTTCAAGATCAAGGACATAAGTTACTCGGTTAGTGATTCAACTAGTGAATTATTAGTCAAACCAGTTAAATCAAAACTAATTAATTTTGTATAAAAATCTAATTCCATTACACATATATAATTTTTTTTCTCACAATATCACTTTTATCCCTTTATAGAAAAAAAAAATCCAGAAAGCCCATTTAATCAAACATTCAAACCCTTATAAATTAGACACCCAAATAAAATTTCATATGATCAATTACCAAAAAAAAAAAAGAAATTCATATAATCAAACATTTAAAAAATCTTTATATTAGTACTTCTGAAACTACAAATTCAAAATCTTATATAATAGATCAGCCAAAATACCATAAAGAATTCCATATTTTTAAACATTCAAAAGTTAAAATAGCAATAACAAACAATTTCCCAGTGAAACAATTGCACACAAATCAACCATTGTCAGCACATTAAAGTGTAGGGGAGCATAAAATAAGTATCATACTAAAAAAATTAAAAAAAAAAAATTGAGATCTATTAATTTGATATATTAAAATTTTGAGTTGGATGTGATATTTTTTTTTATTTTATGTTCTTTAACTTAATTTCTCTTCAAAATCTCTCACGGGCCAACACATCCAAAATATTGTATAAGAAAAACTCCAAATTTTCAAATTTTTGAATCTTCAAATCTTAAAAAAAGAAAAAGAAAAAAGAAAAGAAAGCCAAAACAACATTAAAATATCAAAACCAAACGAATAAATTATAGTTGAATAAGTCAAAACTAAAAAAAGAAGTGGCCCATATTTTTAACAAGCCAAGAAAATGTCAACTCCCTTCAATTCTTTCAAATTAAAGAGTTAAATAGATTAACTTTTTTTTATATATAAACAAAATTTCAACAATTTTCTCTTGTCCTCTTCATATATTTATCTAAAACTACTGTTTACGTTATACATGTAGTATGCTACATGTGATTTGATTCTTGTTCTTGGACTTATAGTTATTTTTATAATAAAAAATATATATAATGATAAACTAATCTACATATACCTTCATACATATTATTATAATACGAAAAAATATAAATATTTCATGTTAAAAATAATATATATAAAGATATATAATGATACATATAATATTATCGTATAATTATATTTAAAATTTTTTTGCGATTATTATGTATATTATTCCAAATTAAAGCATAAGGTCGCCGCCTTTAGCAAGTAGCGGTAGAAGATTCCAAGAACCCGGACATGCCAAGAAAAGATTCTTCGAAGAATTGAAGCACACCCAACTGACCCAAGGAAGTTTGAAAATTAAATTAGCGTAATAGTATAGCCATAGCATATATAAAAGCAAAGGATAGTTTGTGGTCATCAAATTCATCTTTGTTGTTTACTGCCTTATTCAATGTTCCTTAGAAAGGTAAATTAGGCATTATCCGCATGAAATAACTATTTATTCTTCACATTTCTACAGTAACAAGTAACAAGTGTCCTAATAATACATTATTCTTTCCTTCTTATTAAATAACTTGTCCAACTAGAATTCATGAAATAACATTTACATATATAGTATGTGTTAACTGTTAATTACCTTATTACCATAGAGAATATCAGAATAACCTAACATTCTAATATCAACTCTATAATAACGATTAATGAACGGCTCACTTCAATTATTCGTGTAGATTATTCCTTTTGATTTTTGAACACGCTAAAGGAGATGACACATGACAGATATAGATAGAGTTGGCAAAAGTTTTAAGGAAAACATGGTTCGTTTAACTCGAATCTACGACACTTCACCAGAATATAATTTGGCATGAAGTTTGGTGATGAATTCTCCCCAACTAAAATATGCTTCCCCTTAGCTTGTGACTATGAGAACTAAGAGAGGGATGAATATTCATCCAAGACAGAATTGAAAGCATGACATGTGTCCGATTAATTCAAGATACCACGGCAACAAGTTCAATTCATCAATTCAATTTCATGTTCATCTTTCTGATAAGTCTTAACCCCCACGCGTAGAAGGAAGTTTCAACTTTCAACTCTGAATCCATTTTCACACGCCACATAAAATGCAGTACTCAAGTAAAACACACGTGTAAAACGCATGAACCGCAAAAGCACCGCCGTCTATGTAAGTTAGGACCATTGAATGACGCGTCACAAGACTATTGGCTACTCCAACACAAAGGGAAGTATGTAAGAATAACTAATTCCTCCACGTGGCGTTCTCATCGGAACGTGTAAAACGCCAAACGCAAACCCTTCGATCTTATCCGCACACCAAACACGAAACATCCCCCATGTTCTTCAAAATGTCATCTATTCTACCCTGCCCACTAAGTTATTTAATTACTATTCACAAACTCACCCACACATGTTGATTTTATCGTACGGCAGAAGAATCAAACCTTTTAATTTTGATTAATTAATTATTAATTTTAAGTTGGAGTCTAGATCCAACTAGAAAACACGCTTTTGCATAGAGACGGTGTAGCGTGTAGCATGCACTTTTTCCCTTTTTGCGCCAAAATTAGGGTGAACAGTAGTTAGTTCCAACAGTTAAAACCGCCACTCACAAAGAAAAGAAAAGAAACAAGCGGCTCTGCTCTTTCATGGATGATTATATCAATAAGAATTAAGATTGTAACAAATAAAGAAATTGAATTGAATTGAATTGACAGAGTCAAGGTACAATGTTTCTAAGAACTATAGCTACTTAACGAGGTCCAAATACTATGTATGTACATCAACAAATTAAATTAATTGAAGAAAAATAAACTAAGGACTGAATTAATAATAATTTGGATGAATCAGATTCAATGGAAGTGAGGGATTTCAATCTTCGGTAGGGTCAAGAGGCGGGGCTTCTTCACCGGCAGAGGGCTGGAAACCTCGTCCTCCACGAAGAACTTGTTGGAAAAGTCCGGGAAAGCAGGCAGGTTCAGATCGAAGTCGCGGTGGCTAACGGTGGAACCAACTCCTTCCGAGGCGGTTACGGCACTGCCAGCAGCGGCAGATGCTGATGCAGATGCGGCGGCGCCTCCGTCGTAGTGGCAACGCTTGTGTCCTCCCAAGGCCTGTCCGGTTGGGAAAGACTTGTGGCAGATGGAACACTCGTGCGACTTGCCTCCGCCGTTGGATGCAGCGGAAGCGGAGCTCGTGGTGACGGCGGAGGAAGTGGAGTGATGTTCTTCGGCGCCAAGGGTGGCAGCAGCGAGCTTGCGGTGGCTGGCCTTGTGTCCACCAAGTGCTTGGTAAGATGAGAAAGCTTTGTTGCAGACAGAGCACTTGTAGGTGAGAGTGGTGGCTTCAGTGGCGGCGGCGGTGGTGGGAATTGGCTTGGACTCTTGAAGAGATGGAGCAGGAGAGGAGTGAGGGTTAGGTATGGGGATAGTGGTGGTGCCGCGAGCGAGCATGATGAGGCAGAGAGCGAGGTACTCTTCCTCGGAGCAGTTAGGGTGGGGTTCCATTCTGTTATTAGCACGCTTTGAACGTTTTCTCTTAGCCCAAGGTGCTTCCAAGTAGCTCAGATTATTTGTTTCTTCAAAGCTGAAGGAAGGTCCTGCGGCAGTTGGTGATTTCAGAGCTTCAAGTGCCATCCGATCACAACTCAATAACACTTTGTCGGTTGGAAATTTGGAATAGAAATTAGAGATGAGGAGAGTAAGTTAGGTTGTTGTTGTTGGTGGTGTGTGGTTTGAAGTTGAAGTGAGAATGAGGTTGGGTATATATAAGGAGAGGTTGTGAGAGTTGGAGCTGAAAGGAAGTTGCGTGAGGAGTGATGAGAAAGTAGGCGCACTGCCCAACTTATTATAAATATTAATTTAAAATTTAAAATTAGAATGAATAGATAGATATAGAATAGATACAGTTGGAGGAGAGTGGAGCACGTTTTAAAGCGTAAGAGATGACAAGAGTTAGCTTAGTTCACTCGGTGCATCCACTGGGCGTGCCGTGGAGTGGCCCCCTCAAGTCGGTCAAACAAGGTGTCACCAAACTGCAACTGGCACTCTATTTATTTATAATTTATAATAATGATAATAATACAGGTGACAAATTAAAATACCAAGTGCAAACTCTATACAAGACTGATTCCAAGTTCCTAGTCAATCTTTTTAAAAGTAAAACCAGAGTTGTTCTTCATTCTTAGTTTATCTAATTAGCTAGCGACTTGTTAAGGGAACGTGGGTTTAAACTGAATTAAAGAATTGAAATTAGAGTTGGTCAATAAATCTTTGGGGGCCGACCGCCGACATGTGAGTTTGGGCGAAGGCACTGAGAGGCAACTTGGAAGAGAGTCATTCATCACATCATCATTCATGTATACAGAACAGGAAAATAATTTTTGCAAGATAACAAATAATAATAATAAAAATGGGGCACACCCCGCCGCTTGGTTTGTTATGAGGTGGGTGATTGGGAGAGGGAATCAAGTTAATTAAGCAGCCAGATCATACGTCACTCACGAACCACTTTTTTTCTTTCTTGTGGTGTATAAATCACTTCACTAACAAGTGGTCACTCACTCTCTACTCTACAGTGTGCAGTGGATTACCACTCGGATATTATCCCTATTTATTTATTTCTTTTTTTATTTATTTTAAGAACAGTGGCTAAGAAGTTAAAAATAAAAATTTGTTATAAATAAAATAATTTTAGATACATCTATTATTATCATTCAAAATTTTATCTTTTTGCTACTGTATTTAAAGTTTCAAATTAAATTTCGAATTTTATTAGAAATTTAGCTAAGGAATATCATGAAGACATTTGTTAATTTTGTTTGAAATTGTTACATATTTAATACATTAAATTCTCTTTTATGGTATTTTTAGTAAACACGTTTGTTAATAACATCCTTTAATTAATTCCTTGGAAAATAAGTAAGGCGAATAATGTAGAATTCACCAATATGTAAGTAATGCTTAAAGTTCATACTCATTTATCGTAAAGCTGAAGATTATTTATTCTTTCATTAAAACTTTCCAGTGTATTAGAAGATACTTCTGGTAAATTTAATTCTAACTTTATGGTATTTAAGCAAGTGGGGCACATTGTACCTGGTCCTTTTAGGAAATTAAAGAAGACTTTTAAGCACTTGCAAGTGTGTGCATTATTAACTGCCATTTTTATTTTCGATGTTTTTTTATTAACATTTAAAGTCAAATAAATTATATTTATTAGTTTGACTTTGTTTATAGATTTTATTATGAGGATTTAGCTAATATGATACATGATAAGATTATAAATAAAAAAAATTAAAAAAAAATTATTAATAATAAATTTATCATATGTCCTTAAGATATAAATTAGCTAAATCCTCGTTATAAAGATAATCGAATTTCTTAAAACATGATAAAATATTAAGGTTTTTTGGTGACTCTAAAATATTAAGGTTTAAGTTAATAAGGAATGATTTAGGGTAATTTACAAGGTTTTTTTAAAAATAAAAAAAAAAATTGGTGATTAAATACGATGAATTCGTATATCTGATAATTAAAATCTTTTTATTAATTAGAAAAGATAATTAAAATCTTCCTTTCTTTTTGCAAATATCCTTAAGAGATACTCTTTAGTTAAATATAATATTATTTTATTTGTTGTTTTTCTCTCTCTTTATCTCTAAAGCAGTTCATCATACAATGCATTATATATTCATGGAGGAGTATTAGAAAGAAAACGTGGCTTTTACATGAGAATAATATAATACCGCAAGACAAACGTGGATATATAAGTTAATTTTTTATTTACATTATTTTCATTTTTCATTTGCAGTTGAAATTTAGTGTTGAGATATATCGATGACTATCAATGCGTCTTATACACTGAAATTAAATATTTGAAAAAAAATTGTAATACATGAATCATTGCTCATTGTTACGAGTTTTATATCGAGAGGCCCGGAAAAAAAAAATATCTTATATGATCTTGAGCTCTATCACCATATGAGCTAGTTTTTGAGAATCGACAATTAAAAATGTTATCTATAAAGAGATTTGACCGACAAAAAACAAGTGAAATGTCACTAAATAAATTGTCGTAGAATGAAACCGTCGGTTCACCAACTCTTAAAGAAAATGCTATATTATGAGTTTCGGATCAGAAGATCAACACCTGTAAAAAAATCTTATAAGATTTTAAATTTTCTCATCATATTAGATAGTTTTTATGGTGATAATTTTTCTAAGTTTTTGTTGCTCATAACACTCATTCTTTGATCACAGGTGAAGTTGAGATCTGTTTGGATTTTTAGCTTGAAGAATGGGAAAGCTAAGGCTGAGGAATAATAGGCAGCAAGTTCATGAACATGTGAATCCCTTCCTTTTAAAGATAGTCTAGAAACTATGGGAGTTGAATTTGGAAAGCTACGCGAAGCATCCATGTTAAGTTAATTGGCACGTGCATTAGTCAACCCATTTTGCTGTGACTATGAGTTCAGTTCTCTTTACGGATTGGTCCCGATTCATTGTCAATTTGCCACACCCTTCAACCATGACGCCTTGTAAACTTCGTTGACTTTTAATTAGTATTTTAACTGAATTTTCTAAATTTAATTTCTTATATCAAATTATATTTTAAGTGATGTTATTTTATTTATTTGAACATTATATCCTAAACTCTAACTCTAGTGAAAGTAGATGGTTTGCGACTTTGCGGTGGTGAAATTGTGGTGTTAAAAGGAATAAGAGTAGTAAAAGCGTAACTACCAAACAATTGCGAATATATGGAGTTTTTTAAATTGTTAGTTAATATTTGTTAAATTGGTTAGAGTTACCTAACAATAGTATCGATGTTTCCTAAAAGAAGAAGAAACTTTTTGAACGATTCATATTTCGTAATATTTAACTTACTATAAAATAAAAATCTATAGTTACGCCTTGGAACAAATGAACATGGTAAGATCCAAATAGAACACGGGCTTGATGGCCTTTAATTTGTCAATTGCCAATTTCGTTTAATTACAATTATGATTATGATTACAATTATAAAAGGAAATGCTCGTGAATGGGGTTTGTTTTGGAAACATTACAGTCACGCATGACGCAAACTGATAATACGCCTGTAAAAATATTAAAGTATAAAATAGAGGGCCCAATTAAAATGACCTCAAGCTTCCTTGATGTATTCAAGCTTTGTCTCTGAGTCCAAAAAAAAAAACAAGAGCTTTGTCTCTAATGAATCCATAAAAACGAAACTTATGGACGAAAGAAAGAAAGAAGAAAGCTTAAAGCTAATTTAGTAATATTTCTTTAATAATTATCATCACATTCCATGTGTAGAAAAAATATATATATTCCCAAAGAAACAAATAAATAAAATGAGGCCCCATTAAGAAAAAGAATGTCATATATTTTGAGGAATTTGTTGTGTACCACTACCTGAGTCCTGAGTCACAGTGAGAAGCACCATAAACCATTAAACCACAACCCACCAAGTGTGGGACTCACGAAAAATGAATCTTATCGGACCAAAACGCCCTTACTTAGTAGAGACTATCCGCTAATACAGCAAAAGCACCTCACCTACCCAAACAATTACATGATAATGATGAAGGCATGAAGCATCAAAATTGGTCAATTGGAGGCTTCACACTTCGCAGACCCATGAGTGGACCAAAATGCCCTTCCCTCAATCACTTGATCAAGCATGATTCCGGAATTGTAATCCATCCATTATTTTAGTAAACACCAACTTTACACTAGTATAAAAATATAATTATTTTAGATGAATCACAAAAAATAAAAAATAATTAATGCATTAATAATTTTATTTTATACAAGTGTCAATTTAGTGTCTACTAAAAAAATATGTGGATTGCGGATCCAGATAATCATTGCATTCCAATTGAAATAATACAATACTATATTGCAATTTAGGTGGCAGCGTAAGACTACTGTACACTTTGATTGCAAATTGCAAGACATCCAATTATTGTTTTTCTTTTGTTATTGAATTATTATTATTTAGTTTTGGACTTGGGAGTAGCATGATGATATGATATTTTGGTAAGTTAAAGTCATAAAGTGGGTTGATAAATTAAAATTAGGCTAAAGATAATAATAATGCAATCAAGTGTGGGTGTGTGTTCCTCCTCTTCCTCCAATTGGTTGTTTCGGTTTTCAGCCGCAGCAGCCCCTCTTCTTCCCTCTTCTCTTACCTTCCCAATATCAAAGTCTTCTTCTTCTTCACTCATCACACTCTCCACTCCCTCACTGATCTCTTCTCCTCTTCGCTCCACTGGTACATCTACATCTACATCCCCTCTCTCTCGCTAAAATCTTGGATCGCTACTAACTATTCTCATTTCTTTGTGTTTGAGCACCAGCGAGTGCGAGTGCGGCTGATTCTTCTCACCTTACCGAAATGGCTTCCAATGATGCTCAAGATCCACGATTACCGAGAATCTCCTCTGCGATCCGTGTTATCCCTGACTTCCCTAAGCCTGGTTAGCGCTTACTCATTACTATTCTCTTCTCCGATTCCTTTCTTTTCTTTTGATTTTGATTTACTCAAACATTGCTGCATTTGGTTTTCGCAGGTATTATGTTTCAGGACATAACCACGCTTCTGCTCGATACCAAGGCTTTCAAGGATACCATTGACTTGTTCGTTGAGAGGTACAGAGATCAGAACATTTCTGTTGTTGCAGGTACTCTCTTCATAATTCTAAGCCACACTCTTATTCATCATGAAACCAGATTTGGTTCCATCGTTGATCTGCTTATATCATACGCTGCCTTTTAAACTGAGAATTACATTCCGTATTCATTCATTAATATCAAATTGTCAATGACTTAGTTCCATATGTATTGAGATATTTTCTGATTCACCAACATCAGAGCATAGTTGAAACATATTTAGTTTACCATCAGCAATTCAGTAATTAGAATTGGAATCATTTCAGTGCTCTATACATATTAAAATTAATGATTATGATTACTGGATTACCATAAACCGTGGAGCACCTGAAATGCTTCCGTTAGAATTATCATTTTATTTTTTTTTTAGTTTTTGTTTTTCGATCGGCACAAAGAAGTTACTGTTTTGCATCTGACAGATTTATTTATGACATAAATCAGGTGTTGAAGCAAGAGGATTTATATTTGGCCCACCTATTGCATTAGCTATTGGTGCAAAATTTGTCCCCATGAGGAAACCCAACAAGTTGCCAGGTGTGTGTTTTTCACCTTTCTTTTGAAGGAATTGCTCAATTGCATATTGTCTTTTCTGAAATTCTTTGTTAGCAGATATTTATGGTATCAGGCATTCGGTCTTTGTATTGTATATGATCTTCTAATTTTAAATTTTAAGCAGCTGAAAGTAACATACATTGAAGTTTTCTATTATGATAAGTTTGAATGCTCAAATTTTCATTCTCTTATTTCAATTATCATTTCAGGGGAGGTAATTTCAGAAGAGTATTCTCTTGAGTATGGAACTGACAAAATGGAGATGCATGTGGGAGCTGTACAAGCTGGAGATCGAGCCTTAGTCATAGATGATCTTATTGCCACTGGGGGAACCTTATGTGCTGCAATTAAGCTACTAGGTAAACTTGTCAACATTAAGTATTAGCATGAAGAAAAACCCAACTGACATGAAAATGATTTCTGTGCCTTTTGAACGATATGTGTTTGCATTAGTGGTTCTCTTTCCTTAGATATAACTGCTGTAGGAAGGTTTGTTGTAGCTGAAAGAAAAATTGTACTTTTGCATTACAAAAGACTCTTGAAGTCACGAAAATAAACAAATGTAAGGCTTAGGGTGTAATGAACCACAGAGGTAATCACTATATCTGTGTCAGCTTCATTCATCATTTTCCTTTTTTTCTATTTGTTCACACATTCAAACAGATCGTGCTTGTTAGATGAATTAGTGGTACAGAGACAACTGGAAACATTGAATCTTGTTGTGTGCTTTTGATTCACCATTATATTTCAAGTGACTTACTTTCAAGTGTGTTTGATAATATGATACAGTTGATGCCTTATTTTTTTCTTTTTGTCGGTCAGCAGTTGATGCTTAACTAGCATCTTGATACATTTTTTGTTCTGTTTGCTTATTCTATTCATTGCAGAACGTGTTGGGGCACAAGTTGTTGAGTGTGCTTGTGTGATTGAATTGCCAGAGTTAAAGGTATGGCCTGATACATTTGCCTTATCTTGGCTATTATTTGGCTTAATGTTTTTCTTACATGTCAGATAGATTTGACAGTGTGTGTTTTTGGCGCTGTAATCTTAGCGAATGCATTCTTTAGCAGCATAGGCAGTCCCAAAGAATGTTTAAACTCTGGAATTTGAACTAACTTATTTTTAAATTCAGTATTTTTTGTAGTTATTAACGTGTGCCCATGTAGTTCTGTTGCTAAAGAAAGGCCATAACTTTCCCTACCTTGACTTAACCGTTGAATACTCTGTGAAGGCCATAAGCTTTTCGCAAACAATATAGCATATTCTTCTGAGTGCATCATATCATATAACTACTTAAAACACCAAAATTTGGCTGTTGCAACTGAAAATTCTGGTTCATAAACATGTTTCCTTTTGATCGGTTATTTCAGGGGCGGGAAAAGCTTACTGGCAAGCCGCTGTTTGTCCTAGTTAAAGGAGCCTGATCTCGATGTTGTGTAATGTTCGTGGTTGTGCCTTAGTTATTGACAATCTCAGCTCTTAGTTGTTCGACTTAAGAGCTTTATTGTTAACTGCTTATATTTTCATAAAATATATTTGATGGGATTTGCGGAAGGAAGCTGAGGTTACTTCTGCAGTCAAGTTCTGCTTTAGATTTTATTTTTTAAAGCAGTGATCTGTCGGGGCATTTAGAACTCTTAATTTACATTGTGTATTAACCTATCCAGAGCTCAAGTGTTTGTTACTAACGTCTCTATTCTGTTATATTCATGAGAATTCGATATTTGATATTATTAATTAATGGTTTAATAATTAAAAATGCTAACTTCTTTTTTGGATTTTTCCATATATCGTGATCGGTACTAATGCTACCTGGACATCTCTATACGCATTATTTTTAACACGGAAAAATGTAAATATCAATATAATTTTTTCTTTGTACTAATATTTATATTTTTTCGTGTTATAAATAATGTGTTAAGTGTACACGTAGATTAATTCATAATCCGATATATTTTCGACTCAAACAAATAAGTAGCACTTTTATAATAGGAATGCCATTTTATCATTTATGTGATCAAGCGCTTAAGAGTTTTGCAAAAGATATCAAACCACAGGAACTTTACTCGAAATATCAATAGCATCTATCTATAATAAATAATATCTGAAATTATATATTAATAAAATTTATATTATGCATTTAATTCAATAGTAATTAATAAATAAAAATAAAAAATAAAATAAAAATGTTATTATTATCAAACTTTTTCCATTATTATAAGGCAAGTTGATCATTCTAATCCATTTCGAGAATGTCTAGCGTAATAAGTTTTTTTAAGAAATTGTGGGAACAATTTGAATATTTATTGATAGAGATACAGGGAAAAAATCTCTATTGTTTGGTGCAATCAGCTGTCTTGAAAGAGATTACCTGTTTTTCTAGATCATACCCAATGAGAAAATTTGATTGAGCGAAGTTACCAATAATCCCTCCATCACTGCTAGTGTTGGTAAATCCCAGGCAGAAAACACCATCTTTTGGTGGTATGAAGGTTTGGATTGGACCTAACAATAGATCTGCACCTTCAAGATGGACCGTGAGCCCAGGACCACCAAGATTAGTGGCTGTTTTATAGCAAAGCCCGTTACCCAATGTTGGGTCATCTTGAATTGGCTCCATGCTCACCTGGTTTCTCACTTCAGCCACCAATCGATCATACAAATCCTGTGGTAAAATAGTTGGTGGTGTCCCCGTATCCATGAACATGTTACCTCTGGTTACAGTTTGTGAAGAACTATTAAAGGGCAAAAACGTATTTCCCACACTTATACCTTGTAATGTAACAGAATATATTCCCTTATCTTCCCTGGTAACCAAAGGTGTAGAAACCACCCCACTCCCCAACACTTCACTCCCACTTCCAAAGCTTATTTTGCTTGAAATGCTTGGGTCAGTGCCAAATGGAGGCAAACACAGTGAGAACCTCTTGCCTCCAAAGGAATCACCTATTTGAGAAATCAGAGACACTTCCCCTCTTCCTAGACCAATTATACCCATTTCATGATCATTGAAGGTCCCTGTGTTATTATGTCCACAGCCAAAAATGAAGCCACTAAGAGTAGTAGTAGCCTCTTGCCCAAATGTAAGTGTTTCTTGTGCAAGAGCACCTAGTGTTAATTGTCCTCCTCCGTAGCCATAGCTGTAGTTGCACTGGTTATTAAAAGAACACACCCCTGTGTCTAACTTATGACACAATGGTGATGTGCATGAGATGTTGGAATAAGTGGAAGATTTTGTAGGATCAAACAATGGATTTTGTTGCTTGTAGCAATCATCAGCGCATGGTATACATTGGGTCCATGTGAGATCACTACCTGTGTCAGCAATGCCTTGGATTTTTACTGGTGGAGTTCCAATAGACACCTCCATCAGATATTGACCAAGATAAGCATTCACTGGGGAGTCTACAAGCATAGGCCTGCGTGTAGAGGGAAGGTTTTTCCAAATCAGTTTAGCACTCAATCCGCCATTATTGTTATTATTGGCTTCAAGAGGTGAGATATAATGTAAGACATGAATGGTGAAAAGAAAGGTAACTAGAAAACATAGATGAGATGTTGTAAGAGAATCCATTATTGTAGTGTATTTGGATCCTCATCAACTTTGTTACGTGCATGTATATATGTATATGGTTGAAGCCGTTTGAAGTGGGTGCATGTTAATTATTATTAATTAAAAGCTGGGGATACTATTCCTTTTTTGTAAAAACATAATAATTAAATCATTGAAGGAAAAATCTAGAGCATTTTTGTGTATCTAATACACTAAAGTATTACTTTAAATAAAGGATTATTAAACAAATTTGCACATGTTACTATTATTATCAGAACTTATTAGAAGTTCAAGTTGATTAGGCTCAAAGTTTTTGTTTATTTATTTTTTTTAATATTCATCAAAATTTTTAAAATTTTATATGGCAAGAATAAAAAATAATATTAATCTAAACTATAAACTACAAAGTCTGATAGAATTTGAGATTCAAATTAAATCGGTCTAATTTGAATAATAATAATAATAGGAAAATATAGAAAACCAATTATATATTTTTAGAGTTAATTTCAGTTGGTTTTATTCTTCTTTTTTTAATTATTTTTTAAGGAAAAATCGGTCTTTTGATGTTGAATTATTACCTATGGAATTTGTGATGTTCTATTATATTGATATTTAGATATTAGATTGACTGTATGAAATTTTAAATTTTTTTATGATCTTAATAAACGTTTTATAAAGAGATTTTTATTACACCATATCAAGTGAGATGATCTATTTGCATAACTCACCATTTACCAATAAAATTCTTACCAGCAGAGGTAAATATATGGGTTCTTCTGAATTAGTCGGATTTTGTATTTTCTTCTTGTATTAGAGTTTGAATGTTTATTTGGATGGTTAAAAAATATTTATTAGATGTGTATTATACTTAGGGTTTTGTTTTTTAATTTGAAATGTTTGATCTAAATTTTAATGTTTTAATACTTTTTAAATTTTTCTACCAAAATAAATTATACATTTTAAATTTGATTAATTTTTGTTTTAAAATTGATTTTACGAAAAAACAATCCATCAGGTTAGAATTTCAATCCAAAATCAAAACCATTTATTATGGAAGAGTTAATCATCATTATAATTGCCCTTAAAGTTTTTAAAAGCAAAAAAAAAATACTCAAATTTTATTGATGATAAAAATATTTTAAATTATTTAAAAAAATAAATAAAAATATCTAATTTTTAATAGTTTTATTATTAATAAAATTTAAAACCCCTTTTACCCGTTTTTGAAAATTTTACAGCAATTTTGGTGATTAAATTATTATGAAGGACAATGCTATTTGAATAAGTGGTTATGACTAATTAAGTTTAATTAAGTGATTTATTTTTATGCTAAATAGAATATTATTTTGGTGTCAAATAGTATAAAAAATTACACATAAATAAAATTTTATTTGATATCGAAATAATCTTCTATTTAGTATAGAAATAAATAATTTAGGTGGGCTTAATTTTCAAAATCACTTGTTCCTCTAGAATTATTGTATTATGAAATTAGGCAAATTAAAATAGCAACAGTAATAGAGAAACTAATAATAATGAAATTAGAATTAGGAGAGAGGAGTTGTACCCTAAGACCTAAGTCCCATAATCCATTGAGGATCCAATAAACGGAATCTCTTCCTCTTCCTCTTCTTCTCCCCCTCTCAGCTCAGCGTCTGCTTGCACCAATACTCGTGCAATTCTCATCAATCTCCTTCATTCATCTCTCATAATCATAACAACAAGAATGTCAAATCGTTACAGTCATGGCAGGCAAGACATTAATACCAACAATAACAAAACTTCCGTCAAAAACCACAAGAAATTCGTCCCCAAAAATCCCAATCCAAACCCAAACCCAAACCCTACCCTCTCATCCTCACTCAGAGCCATGGGGGACAAACAACATATCCCGGCGAAACCGCCCAACGCTTCAACCGCCAGGGTTCAAATGGGTCACAATGGAGAGTGGGTCCCATCCACTACAGACCCTGCCGCTGGCAATTTCGTCCGATACCTCCCTCAAGACGAGGCCGTCGCAGCTGGCCTCGGCGCCGACGATGGTGGATTGGACCCCCTTGAGTCTCAGAGAGTCGTCGATCTTCTCAATCGAGAGTTGTCTCGCTTACTCAAGTTGAAACCCAGGGAGTTCTGGAAGCAAGGTACTTAATTTAAACTCTATCTGTTGAGTGTTAATCATTGCTGATTTGTCTAAATTGTTTCTATTAATGTATAGTATATATATGTTTGCAGTGGCTAGTGATACTTCTCTGCATGAGTTTCTTGATAGCTTCCTGCAATTTAGGAGTAGATGGTATGATTTCCCTCATCGTGGGATCAAAGGTATCGTCGCTGGAGTTATTGTCGGAGAGCTTGATTTGTGTCGCCGGGTTTTCATGGTATTGTATCGCATGTAAGTTGACAATGAGTTTGGGATTGGAATGTGATTTCGGTTTCGGCTATCTTCCTTTTTTTCTATATGTGGTACTTGGGTGAATTTTTAATGTATGTCTTGTAGTTCTTCTAATAAGGATCCTGGTGCTCCAGCTGCTGATGCCCTTAGTTTGAGAGATCATCAAGGTGGGTTTCGCATGGTTTATGGACAATCGATGCAATATTGCAATACGCTTTAGCTTACAGCGAATGGTTTTCGATTTGACTCACCGATGCATGGTTTTGTTGCTTTTCTTGCTTATTACTAGCTAGTACTGGTACATCTCATAATGGCTCTTTGTGTTGTTGATTTTCGAAGTGTCTGTCTATTTTGTATTTTTGCAATCAGGTTTGCTATGCAAGTATTGGAATGCTTTATGTTGCATGGGCATTTATTTGTACTTTGTTATATTTTGAAGTTTGATCTTATATTAGAACCAAGGTTTTGTACATGTTCCACCAACTTTATGAATACATTGGAAACTGTTGTCTTATAGTTTTAGTTAATGATATTTATTGGTTAAGTCTTACATGTGAAGGTGGTAGTTATTTCATAAAAATGTCTATGTGCATGCTGCTTATTTAATTAGTCGTTTCTGCATTTCATAGTATATCACATATTTACCGATGAATTGTTTGTTAGAATTATTTATGGTTGTGGATTTATGTTGGGGCACAGGCACCTGACCTTATACTTTATATTGTTTGGATTTGGATTTGCTGTTGTTCACTAATCTTGCATGTAGTTCTTTTGCAGGAGAAGAAGTTGCTTGAATTGCCAAAGTTGTTTGATATATGTGCTATATATGGTCATGAAAATGAAGAAATGACAAGATTGCTGGTAATAGTTTTTATTCGGTAGTGGATCAGTAATTATTTTTTTCAGATGCAATTGGTTTAAAAGATGACTTCTTGTGGTGACTACATTGGTTAACTTACTTATTTTATCCTTTCCTCTCTCATGTATTGTAGGTTATAAATGCTTTGAATGCTCAGCCTTGGATCCATAAGGATTTGACTGCAGTAATATCCCATTTTCTAGGGATTGTTGGCACAATGCATGAGCGTTGCAGCTCCTCATTGGAGGTATTCTTATAGTTTGACAAACAGCCGATGGGTTATAGGCTTATAGCTGTAGTTTTCTGATCGCTGTCTTCTCTTCCATGTTAGTATGCTGTCTTTATGTAAATTGGTTGGGGTTATTTGACCATATATGACTCCTAATCATTTCCCCGTGCAATCCATTTGAACATCCTGTTTATATATGATGTTCCTGATGACCGTCTTTCTTACCTTTCCATAAATTATTATTTATTTTAAAGGTAATAATGCATGTGTGTCTTTTAGGAAACAAACAATTGTGATTGATTAATTCATGATAGAATGTTGATTTGCAGGGTAATATGAAGAATAAATAACAGAAACTTTCTTTTTGGGGATTGTATGCAGGTCTTATTTTCTTCTGGAAATCCTGATCACCATAATGCTTCTTTTCTTCAAACTGATCTGCTGGAGGTGAGTTGTGATACTTTTGTTTCATTGAAAATGTGTTCCAACACCCAATTTCCACTGATTGGATGATAAAGCTGATATGGAAAGCTTCAATTAAGTGTAAAATTTTGATGTCTAATTTGTGTAGTTACTTTTCGATGCAGCATATTGATCTCATCTATCTTTTTTATAGGTGATGGATTTCTTGAATGATGCTATTGTATCAATGGATGCTTTTGTTTGCGCATACAAACCAGCAGCTATACTCTTCTCTTGCCCTGTTGAAACAAGGTATCTTTTACAATTGAGATTTGTGACATTTGGTGTTCTATAATGCTTAAAGACTGAATTTTGAAAAAAAAAATTCCCTTGCAAATATGACCCATCATGGATAATGTTTGGTCTATCACTTGTTATGTTGATTAATTTATCAAAATTTCAGAACCTAAGATAAGATTCAGAATTGAAATTATCCTCAAGAAAATTTTGATATTTTCTGGTCTGCTGCTGTAGCTATGGAAATGAGGAACTGCTGAGCTTCCTTGCCAGATTGCATGATTCACTAATTCCATCCTTGCAAAAGGGATTCCATATCATTTTTGCTGATAGACAAGATGAAACAGTAGCTAATATAGTAGTAAGTTTAAAGATGTTAAGAATGAGATTGTTGAAGTTTGGGTGGCAATTGTTGAGCTCTTGCTATCTAAGTGAAGAAGTATTTGGAGATAGCAACCCTCTCCCAGCTGCCACAAAGATGTTTCCTGCCGATGTGGAGGACCCACTCATCAGAGCAGATATTCTGGTTCAAACATTTAGAGAAATCAATTCAGTATCATTACAGCTTCAGGAAAGCCATCAAAAGCAAACATTTCTTCAAGATCTTGAGAGGAGCTTCAATATATTAAGCAGATTGGAGGGATTAAAGGATAAAGGTAAATTATCTTTTACTTAAATTGGTATAGTTCACTTACATTTGTTTTGTAGAAGTTGTACATAACTTATTGGGGTTGGTATGGATTTTAGTCAGTGGCTAGATCTATTAAACATTTTTAGAGGGACTACTTTGTTTCCTCCTCTCTCTCAAGTCTCAAGTTATTCTATTATCAATTAATATTGGTTTATATAGTTTAGCATATGATTGTTCTTTATGTTTGTCTAATCTAGTCATTCTCATTCAGGGTGGATACTCATTGATGATGAACAGCTTCAATATTTAACTGGGATTTTTGGTTCTCCAAAAGATATTCTTAAGGAGCCAGATTCTACAAGAACCTCAATGCCAAACCAAACATTGCAGATGGATGAAGATGCTGCGATTGTGGAGTCAAAAATAAGTCAAATTAGGGACCTATTTCCTGATTATGGTAAAGGGTTTCTGGCTGCATGTCTTGAGGTGTATGACCAGAATCCAGAAGAGGTTATTCAAAGAATTTTAGAGGGAACCCTTCATGAAGATTTGAAACACTTGGATCCGGCACTAGA
>JASCZI010060465.1:96974-111256 GCA_036250425.1 Stylosanthes scabra
TCCACCAGGCAAGCCCACCACTGTGGGTGGGAAAGATAAAGGAAAAGGTAAACTAGTTGATCCGTCATCTACAGAAGATGTTAGTGTCAAGCAACGGACAGGGGGACAATCAATGGCATCATCAGTTTCCGTAGGAAAATTTGTGAGGAAATCAAAGGATGACGAACCTGGTGTCGGTTTTCTAGATAAAAAGGATGATGAAAATATAGCAAAAACTACTGCTATGGTTTTACAATATGAATATGACGATGAATATGATGACTCTTTTGATGACTTGGGTCTAAGCGTAGCGGACTCTGGAGTAGAGGAAAATGAAATACTGGCTGACCAAGTCAGTGCAAAATCAGGAAAATCATGGACGACTGAGACAGGAAACTCAGCCCAAAATGCGCCTAACTCAAAATGGGGCTCCAGGAGAAAACCACAGTACTATGTCAAGGATGGTAAGAATTACAGCTATAAAGTGGCGGGTGCAGTGGCGGTGGCAAATTCTGATGAAGCTTCACTAGTCACCCAAGCTCAGACAGAACTAATACATGGTCTTGGACGTGGTGGTAACTTCCCTCTTGGCGCAGTAAAGAAGCTGACAGAAGCCTATAAGGAGGAGGATGATCAGTCTCATGTTTCTGAAACAGAGGGCAGAGGAATTTTGGGAAAACCTGGAAGCAGAGAAAGGAAGGGAAGGGGAAAACAATATGAGCCTCAGCAGCAGCAGCAACAACAACAGCAGGATAAACAATCTGATGCTCCGGAGGCCGAAGGACAAGGAGGGAGAGGAAGAGGAAGAGGCCAAGGAAGGGGAGGAGGAGGAGGAAGAAGCAATCATTACAGGAAGGATCGAGCCATGAAGAAGCATTTCTCTGGAATTGGTGGTTATTAGGTGTACATACATAATCATCATCATGCATTTCTTCCTTTCAATCTAGTAAGTTTTTGCAGCGGTGAAGTTGATGAGGGTTGATAGATATTTGTGCATAAGCCCCCGTCAAATTCATGTTTAATATATCTGATGCCAAGTCAAATCATGTATGTATTGCTTTCAAGTTTCAAGGAGGGTTTAGACTTTTGTTCAAGTGTGTGATTAATTCGTGTTTAGTGAGTCTCTGGTACACCATACGGTATAAAGAATAGGATAATGTCGCCAAAGGTTAATTACAAAACAAATTTTTGGAGGATTTCCAATTCCATGCATGTACTGTGGTTATGGTCTTCAGCCTTCATCCCTTGTTAGTGGGGACTGGGGAGTAGGCCATCTGAATTATCATGAATAAAAATTTCAGGCATACCACAAATTCGGTAATTTCTGTTGGTTGGCATGTTGTGATTTTAATTTTGCAAAGTATACTTTCACTTTCTTTTTAATGGACACACATTAATAATTGATGATGAATGTTAGCCATAAAAACTAAGAAGAAAATCAAACGGCTTTTTAAGCATTCAACCAACTGGAGCAGGTGACATGCCACTGTCACAAGAAGCCTTTGCCCTTTGGGTTTGGGGCAACCACGTATATGTTTAGACTATCATATGTCCTTTCATATAATTAATTGTTAATTAATTTGATTAGAGTCAATGACTCAATGTGTTTACAACCTACACAAACCTCTTCCAGAAACCTGAAGAGGAGAAAAAAAAAAACAAAGAAGTTATGAACTGCAAACGCGTGGACTTCGTTTCAAATTTCTCTAAAAGATCCCAAAGGGCAGGGCAACATTGAAAGGAACTGAGATTTATTTATCTTCATAAGACGATGAATTTGCTCTTATGCATAAATATGTTATCTTAGACTCTTAGTTATCGAAACGGTGTGCTATAACTAAATTAGAAGTGAGTTAAGTTAGTTCATAAGTTAAACTCGTTAACAGGTTCATAAGCTAAGTTTATAAGCTTACTAGTCAAGTTAAATATAAATTCGACCTGGTAACGGAAATTCCATGGGGATCGGGGACGGGGAGCAAGGAGGCATCCCCAGCCTCGTCCCGCACCATTGACACCTCTACGTATATTGAATGAGTTGAATTCAAACTTCGATAAGTTTAACATATTGGCTCATGAGCTAGAGAATATAAATTATTTCTGAGAAATATACAGTTAGACACTATATAATATGTATAATCAATAGTTAATAAGTATTAGTTATAATTTCTTTATACGTTATTATAAATTATTCATATGTTATTTGAGCGGGCGGTATTAAAGAATTATGTATGGCGAATATATGCAAGGCAAGTGTCCTCCTTATACAGCCTAGAAGATTTGATATGCTAGATATTGCAGTAGAAACTGAAAAGGCTTCAGTGTAGTTTAACATAAAATTAATGGGAAGATATTATTATATATAAATGTTACAATAATTAATTAGGCCATGAGAATATGTTGATTGAAGGGATTGAACATATATTTTTTTCATGGATCCTTAATAATAAACCTCTATTAAGGAGACAGTGAGCGAGTCTCACGGTTGCTGTGTCACTTTTCTTTTCTTTTTTTTATAGTAATTTAAAAGAATGTCAGAAACAGAGTCGTTCACTTCCCACAGCAATATGGAGGCCCATGAACCTCTTTTGTTTATTTATTTATTAATTATTTCCCTCACAGAATTCAATTTTCTGTTATACTACTATATCATATTCATGGAGACTCCCACACACGTTCTTAGTAATCTTCTGTCACGAGAAAAAATAAATAGAAAAGAATGCGCATGATGTAGCTTTCTTGAGTTTGTAACTACTCTATAGTTAAGATACTTATAAATTAATCACAGTTAGTCACGTATTAATGATTACTTAGACCCCCGTTGTCCTTCTTATGACATTTTGAACTTGTCTAAAGTTTTTCAATGCTAATTAAGAATTATACTATATCATTATAAATTAGTTAGCCATAAGAAGGACAATAGTAGGTATTGGTCTGATGCTGATGCAGTAGTAGGTAATGACAAGTTTTTTTACTAAAAGAAAAGATATCGATAACTAGTACTTTTTTAACTAATAATTAGTTAATAATTTTATTAAAGATGATCTATTTTCTGCTATTTTGAATAATTTATTTTTCATTATTTTAGATAATCTATCTTTTATCATTTTGGATAATCAATCTTTTAGTATTTCGGATGATCAATTTTCATGCTTTTCTATGTTGTATTTCTTTCTTAATAACTAATTATCGACTAATATTTTATTGATTATCTAGCATTATTCGTATGTAATTTAAAACCCGAACAAGAACTTAGCTCAATGAGTTATGTGAGTTGTCGTTTACCATGTATTGGACCCACAGAGTGGACTATCTCTGAGATCAATTACAAATCACTGAGAGACCAACCCTTAGAATTAATAAAAAAAAAATATTGTATTCTAATATTGAAGTGTGCTTGTACTAATCAACATTGTTTCTGTTAGGATTGGGAGTATAAATGTGTCCCAAGCTTTTGATGAATGCAGTGGCATTACACAAGAAAAAGATATAATATTAGGCCACTATACATATAACACAAACAAAAAAGAAATGGAATCTGTTGATGTTGGAGCCTTCCCTGAAGGAGAATGGGATTGCTTTTACCCAATATTTTCAATTGAAGAAGACAGGAACACAGAGATTGAATCAATGTTTTGTCCCACTCCTAATAATTTGCAGTATATTTGTCAAGAGAGTAGTGATAGTAGTAGCTATACTGTGTTTATGGCCAATGATCCTGAATATTGTGTGCTACCAAATGATAATGATTTTAACTTTCACATGATGATGATGATGATGAATAGTGAGAAAAACCTTGTTCCTTCTTCACATGTCATGGTGAATGAAGATGATGAGACAAGTGATCCATCACAGAATTCTGATCTCCTCAAAAGAAATCCTGAATTGCAACTGCCAGATAAGAAGAAAAAGGCTCGTGTTTCAAATGATGTAAGTTGTGCGTTAATTTGAACTTAATAACTCCGTACACATAATTTCTAATACGGAAAAATGTAAACATTAGCACATAAATTTTATTTTTCTGTGTTAATGTTTACATTTTTTTGTGTTATAAATAATGTGTATAGAGGTGTAAAGTGGTACATGTAGATTAATTCTTATTATATATCATACGTAATTAAATAGCTATTTGGATGTTTTTAACAGAGTTTGGAAATTCATCAGAGGAAGAACAATGCAGTAGGGAAAGGGAACAAGAAGAAGCAGAAGGTGGAGGGTAATGGGAAAGAAGTAGAAGAGAGTAATAATGCAGAATCAGATGGACTTGGCACTACTTACAATTATACTTCAGAAGATGATAATGACACTAATAATAATGAGAATAGTGGAGGAGCTACTTCATCAGCATCAGAATCAAATGGGAAGAGAAGAGCTAAGAGAGGATCAACAACAGATCCTCAGAGCCTTTATGCAAGGGTAATTAATAACTATCACTAATCACTTATTAATTTCTTCCAATACAGACACACATTTCCTCATTATTACTTGTGAATGTTGCAGAGGAGAAGAGAGAGGATAAATGAGAGACTAAGAACTCTACAGAGTCTTGTTCCCAATGGAACAAAGGTAATTATAATTGTTAAAACAGTTGGATATGATTTCATTGATGAATACTAGATGACCATATTGTATATAATATATACAGGTTGATATAAGCACAATGCTAGAGGAGGCAGTCCACTACGTGAAATTTTTGCAGTTACAGATCAAGGTAATAATCCTATCCATAAAATTGAGTTGTCATCATCATTAGTTTCTCATTCTCATTAGAAATTCACATATATTTATGTAGCTTTTGAGCTCTGATGAGATGTGGATGTACGCTCCCATAGCTTATAATGGATTTGACATTGGACTCAATTTATCTCCTCAACAACATTAATTAATACTCCATTGCTATTGCCTCATGATGATGATCTTCTTCAACGATCCAAATTGCATCACAGAAGAAAACAACACATGCAGGGAGAAATCAAACAATGCAATAGCCGAATTTTATCACATTTTTTTGTACCCAAAAAAAAAAAAGTTCTATGATGTATGCTCTTATTTCAATCAATTACATGCAGCTTCCTTAAGTTCATATACATAAAATACTATGAATTAATTTAATTCTTAGCATGTGATATAAATGAAAATGATAGATGTTTTGAAAACAAGTGGTCATGAGTGGTCTACCAATTATAGATGACTAATTAAAAGAAAGAAAACATTGAAAATCATAATGATTGGTATAAGAAGAGGCGACAGAAATGCCTGATATATGCCAATGTTGCACATGATGGACGCAGTTATTGAATCAATATTCAATACATTGCAGACTCTGCACCTTGCATTCTTTTCTTTCTTTGAGTCATGCATCATCCATTGTTTATGTATCCCGGGTACTAATACATATAACATATGGAACAAAATTATGATTTTCTCTTTTCTTTTCCTTCCCTTGTCTTAAGAAATTATATTCATGTCGGTAGCCATATTATCATGGGGTTTTCTTTAATTATTTGGCCATGGTTTCAAAAGCCTATAGAAAAAGGAAAAACCCACCATTACCGAAAACCGACCTCATCACTTTGAATTATTCTCACAATAATGATTAATCATGCTATTAATAAATTGTTCAATATCCTTAATCAAAACTTTAATTAATATTAACATTTGGGTAGCAAGGAATTATTTTTCCCGATATGGAAGGAGCTGCAAATTAAATTTCATCATTCACATGTGATTAGTCTTGTTTTGTATATCATCACCCCATGACTAGTGGTCTATATTATCGCTGATCATATGGTTACTTATACTTAATTCAGTTAATTGGTAAGGTGATTATTCAAGTTTACTTACAAAGTTGTGAATGAGATAGATGTTAGCGACTTACGAGGC
Source organism: Stylosanthes scabra (assembly GCA_036250425.1). Taxonomy (NCBI): domain Eukaryota; kingdom Viridiplantae; phylum Streptophyta; class Magnoliopsida; order Fabales; family Fabaceae; genus Stylosanthes; species Stylosanthes scabra. Next base: position 102,834 of record JASCZI010060465.1, read on the forward strand.
TCCACAAAGAAAAAGGCTACTCTCAATACAACAAGTGAAAAACTCCAAAGAGATCATCATTATTGGATCAGCTAAATAACCAACCACTTACTAGTTAATACTGTATAGACTATAGAGTTTCTCATTATTTTGAGTTATCTATTCTTATAATTGAGATTTGATAGTCTAACTCAACTCCAAAAATTAGCTCATGCATATACTTTTAAAAGTTCATATTTTTTATATGTGAGACTTGTTATATATTTCTTTACGTTTAGAAATGATAGTCTAGAACGTGAATATAAATTGGTGAATGTTCCAATAATATAAAATTATATAGACTCTAATATTTTTAAGAGTCTATATCTTTTGGTAGAAGTGGACGACGCTAAAAAAGAAAGAAACTAAGATTAGAAATTTGATGATATAATATTGGGGGGCTTGGGTTGGCCCTTGGGCGTGGGGTGACCTGTAGTGATTCCCATGGCACGCCCATAATTCATCAAACCATGTGCCCCGATAACAACATTATTTACGTGCACAATTCAACTTCAAAGTTCAAAGTGAACACACACATATCGCACGTGCTACTCCCTCCACCCTCCACTGGGATTCGCTACGGTCAAACACTCAAAACTCAAGACCTCACCCCCCTCCCTATAAGCCCCCCAATTCCCAAAGCCTTAACAAGTAACACCCTCCCATATATTCGGCACCCACCTCTTCATCTCGATTAATTAATTGTAACAACAAATAATTGAGAAGTATGGAAACGGATATTCCGCTGCCCAATTACACTTACATGGGCAGGACTCTCCCTCAACTCCCCCTTGCCGATCATTCCTCTTCCGCCTTCAGCGACTGCAACAGCGACATATCCGGCGAATTCACCACCACTTCCTCCCAAGCACGCCGCCTCCTTATTGCCTGCGCCGCCGACAACTCCGACGAACTCATCTCCCACCTCGTCACCGAACTCCAATCCTCTTCCATCGAAGACCAAAAACAAGCCGCCATGGAGATCAGACTTCTCGCCAAGAACAAGCCCGAGAACCGCCTCAAGATCGCCAAAGCCGGCGCCATCAAACCTTTAATCTCCCTCATTTCATCACAGGACCTTCAGCTTCAGGAATACGGCGTCACCGCCATTCTCAACCTCTCCCTCTGCGACGAAAACAAAGACGCCATCGCTTCTTCCGGCGCGATTAAGCCTCTTGTTCGTGCACTCAAGACGGGAACTCCGGCAGCCAAAGAGAACGCTGCCTGCGCTCTCCTCCGTCTCTCTCAGCTGGAAGACAACAAGGTCGCGATAGGGAGGTGCGGCGCGATTCCACCGCTTGTGAGCCTTCTAGAAAGCGGTGGATTACGAGCGAAGAAAGACGCGTCGACGGCGCTGTACTCGCTGTGCTTGACGGTGAAGGAGAACAAGATCAGGGCGGTGAGGACGGGGATCATGAAGGTGCTGGTGGAGCTCATGGCAGATTTTGGGGGGAATATGATGGATAAGTCGGCGTACGTGGCGAGCGTTCTGGTGTCGGTGACAGAGGCGAGGGCGGCGCTGGTAGATGAAGGAGGGATACCGGTGTTGGTGGAGATGGTGGAGGTTGGGACGCAGAGGCAGAAGGAGATCGCGGTGGTTATTCTGTTGCAGGTCTGCGAGGAGAGCGTGGCTTACCGTAAGATGGTGGCGCGCGAAGGTGCGATTCCTCCTCTCGTTGCTCTGTCTCAGAACGGCACCAACCGCGCCAAGCAAAAGGTCAGTGGCTCTCTCATTCCGACGTTAAAATACGAATACCACTGTGTTAAATAATTTAATATATTTAACTAAATTAATAGAAATTAAAAAATAAAAATTGATAAACTGAATTAAATTTGCTATTAAAATTTAAGTTTGTTTAAGAAATTTTAGTTCTTCAGTCTTCATTTTCTTCGATTTTCACTTTCTAAAAATAATAAAAATGCTAAAATTTTGAGAACAAATATTGAAATTTTAACTTCAGTTTCTACCAACTAAAATCAATACTAACTCTGAGTTCCAATGTCTGAAAACAAATGCCACCTAAAATCTTGTTCCTAAATTTCGTGTCTCCCGTTATTATGTCGTGTCACCACCACTCTCACCACTGACCACCATAACGTGGCACTCACTACATGACTACACACCAATTCCAAGCTAAGCTTCCAATTAGTAGCTCCTCTGTGATTCTCCTCTCCATCGCCAAAAATGGACTCATCAACGACTATTTCCTAATCAATTACCGTGTCTACTACTGTATAGACAATAATTAGACTTATCTTCTACTGTTGATAGTTTCTAATCTATTGGCATAAGTTATTTGCCAGATAAAATAAGATAATAAGAAAAGGAAGTATAAGGTTTCATAATTGTTTGAGAAATTGAAGTGTGTGCTAGTCTTTTTTTAATGTAAGAAAGAATAAGGGGCGATAGTTTAATATGTTGATAGCGTGTGTAATGGGTGAAAGAGTTGAGTATGTATAATGTTAATTATGGGGTTATGTTGTTGGTGATTATGGTGACAGGCGGAGACACTGATAGAACTTCTACGGCAACCAAGATCCGGCAACGCCGCTGTATATGCTCCTCCTACATCATAATATACCACCACCCATCATCCAACACGCAAGAGAGGGCCAGAATTAATTATGTATGTTCTTCAATTATTCAACCAACGTCCATGCCTTCCCTCCACACACACCATATATAATTGTAAATATTGTTGTAACAGAGAGACAACCTTTGTAAATTAAATTTTCCATATATATCATCGCATCTTGTTACTTTTCTTTTTTAACCGGTGTATTGTGTATATCCACGCCACTCTCTGTGGCTCCACTATTTCCCATGAAAACTGGAGTTGCATCCTTTTTGCTATTTCTCAATTGCCTCTAGTTGCCTCTATTATATTGCTGTCATAAAAAAAATGTGTCCAACAAAATTTAAAATATCTTTATTTTATTTTATTTATTTATTTTTGTCAATTTGTTCTTATGAATACCGAGGTGGTTAAAATAAAAGAAAAAAAGTATAGATCACCAATATTTTTCTAACCAATAAATTATCTAATAAAAAATAGAACATCCATAATCACGGTTTATAGAATATTCATAATAAAAATCATAGAACATCCGAAATTTAAAATAACTAATATATAATTAGATAATTTTGTATTTTTTAAAAACAAAACATTCGAAACCTAAAGAAATAGAATATTCAATTTAAGTTGTTTGTTGATGGTTGGTGAATTTTTATTGGTTACTGGTTACCTATTATAGTTGAAAACAAAATTATGAAATCATAATCAAATAATTAATAAAGCTTTATTGAATATATACATACATAAAGCGCTCAAAGTGATTGATTATTCGTTGTAACTTACTAACTTGTGGCAGAAGTAAACTGTAATCTTTATGAGGTATCATATAGCTACCAAAACGCAATGTAACTTGATCAAGAATGAGATTTGAGAAAGTTGAAAATTAAGTTTTGAAATGTCATCGCAAGTACAAGAGTATCATTGTTTGGTTTTTGACATGCTTATTTTTGGAAGAATCTATAGCTATAGTCAAAAGAAATAAAGTGTTTTAAGTTCTTTAATTGTTTATTATATCTAAGAACTTAGTCCATAGACAACAGGGATCAATAAAGTATTGATGATGCAAAGAGGAAAGTTTTTTGAGGTCGTAACTTAATTAACAGTATCATGCTATTTGTGTCAATTATTTCAATTTTGCATGGTTATTAATTATTAAATATAATAATAATATACAAATGTTTACTAATTTTTAATTAAATTAGGCGAAGGCGACATTTGCTGACGAATATCTTTTGTTGCTTTTTGAGGTAAAAGGTTTATTGAAAGATAAAGGCACGGAAAGCTTCAAGGGAATTTAATGATATGGTTTGAATTTTCGTACTTTGAAATGGTAAAGAAAAAAAGAAGAAGAAATAGTATATGGATTATTGTTTATATATTATTTTTTATTTTTTATGATATAAAATAAATTTCTATTTTTAATTTTTATTAATTAGTTTTAATATCAATATATATATATAAATTAAACAATTTAATTAGTATGGAAAAGATAAGGGGAAATAAATTAAACGATGGCTTGAACTTTGAAGTGATCAAGTCCACATGCTTCTCGTGGAAAAAGGAGGACATGGACAATCAAATATAAAGTTGGGGGGACCTAAGAAGCTTTATTTTGGTAATATTTTTTATGATATTATTATTATTCTATTCCTTTTTTTTTTTCTCAATAATAAAGAAACCAAAACCACACATCAAGATGACACACATTGAAATATTCTGTTAGTGATTAGCGGTTGGTCGTTTGGTCATATCCTCAATTAGGGTCACTGTTTGGGGTCCTACCTAATTAGATGGGTCCCTTCTTTGACGGCTGGTGGACTAAACTTTTTTGCTCCAATTGGCTGCGTCTTCAAAAATTTCTTGAATAAATTTTGGAAATATTCATAGTGATTTGACTTTGCCTCAGTCATGGCATATCGTTTTCATGAAATGAACCTTCATTTTCATTTCCAAATATATATATAGATGTGTGTATATGTATGTCACGCAAGCTCAATATTAAGATTAACGGAAGTTAGGGAGATAGTAAATGCATGCAGCTAATGCCTAATAACAACAACACAATTCATGCATGTTCTCCCTTTTTTGAGTAATTAGCTATCTTTATGGTTAGTTATGAATTCCATAATGATTCTCCTTGTAAGTTTGGTTTCATATATAATTCGATCAAATAGTTAGTTGTGCTCTTTAATTAGTGGTTCAATCATTGAATTGAGTGTATATAATAGTGCATATATAAATAGCATAATAATTAAAAAAAATGTCATAACACGCATTCTATCTACTTACCACTCGTTGGTTATTGAATTGGCTTTTTGTACGTGGACTTGTTTTATTCTTAGCTGATCTTGCAATGTAATACTTGGTTGGAAAGGTTACAGTATTTGTGTTCCAATAATTATGACCTTATTATTTTGATTTGTGACCCGGTGGAAAAGCTTAAAGCTTGAAAACTCTATATGATTATATATCAATATCACATAATAACCTAATAATACACAATATATTATGTTATAATAAAAGAATAATCAACAACAAACAATAATTGCGAATTGAATTTGATTTAATTTCTCTTATAGCTGCATGTTGGGCTAATCTTTTATTGAGCTTCTGTTTATATGTGTCTGGGTTGCTCAGTTGTCCATTTGTTTTCAACTGTTGATTTATTTGGTTTCTTCTATGTGGTCTTTTTCTTTTGGTTCAACTACTACAATTACGAAGTGTAATTGATGAAGATCCAACCAAACAGTCCAGAATGAATGATTACTACTTATTTTTTGTTGGTAAGAGATAATAAGATACCTAATTAGAGTAGCAGAATTTATTTAATTCTAACTAATATTCACATTGTCAAATTCTCTCCCTTTTAATATATGCAGTTGGTTTAGGAGGAATGCTACCTGACAATATTTTTAATTTAGTTATGGAGTTGATGAATAAAAATGATTGTTAAGATAAATTAAAATAAATAGTCCTCTAGCATTTCTTTTAAGGTTATCAGAGTTTATGTTGTTATTGGACGAGTGGGTCATCAGTATTTTTGGACAGGATGGGTCATCAGATTGAGAATCACTCCCATGCAACAAAAGATTAGTGGGCCGATGAATGAGAGAAGGAGAATTAGCCCACTTACAAACAATAATACTCCGGTAACTAGCCCAATATGCTACCGATCGTTATTGACAAAAATATCCAAAAAAAAATTTAATAATTTATCCACACACATACCCAACACCCAAGGTCCTCACTAAGTAAACAATTAATTAATCGTAATCTTCTTCACGCTGCCACACTAAAAATAGGATGAACTTTTTAAAGCAAAGAAAAGATGGAATAATACCCGATTAAATAGTAGTTAACTTTTTACCTATATTAAAATTTTCTTTTATATAATATGTATTCTTTATGTATAGATGAAGATGAGTAGAAGAATGGCACGGCACTAATAATGTCTCATATAGACAGTGTCTTAAACAACAATATCCTTGGCCGAATAAAACCAGAAAGCGCGGGTGGGTGAGGTGGTGAGAGTGAGCCACGGCCTTGTTTGGCCTTAACGTGCAAACACGAGAAACGGGAATCCCGTTATTAGTTATAGGGAATCAAACCATTTCTAACCATTTTCAACTTATGGATTAGCCACTGGCCCCACACACACCAAGATATTTTTACCCCACTAGTACTCGCTCCATTGACTTCCCCCCACTCCCAATTATTATGCGCTTTTCATTTCATGTCGTTGTTTTCATTTATTTATTGCCCTTAATATACTAATACCTACTGAACTTTGATTCTTGCTTGGGATGTTGTTCTCCTACTTCTACACTTGACACTTAAGTAAGAGCAGTTAAATCGTGGCCGTTCAAATCGCTTTTTTTAAAAATCACTTTAGCTTTGAGTGAGCACAGTGGAGAGAGAGAGAGAGAGAGAGAGAGAGAGAGGAGAATGGAGAGTTACCTGAATGAGAACTTCGGAGAGGTGAAAGCCAAGAACTCATCGGAGGAAGCGCTTCAGAGATGGAGGAAGCTGTGCTGGCTTGTTAAGAACCGCAAGAGGAGGTTCCGTTTCACTGCCAACCTCTCTAAGCGATTCGAAGCTGAGGCTATCAGACGCTCCAATCAGGTTTTCTTTTGCTCTTTCTTTTTTGTCTCTCTCTTTCCAGATCAAGACAAAATCTGAAATAAATGTGCTAAATAACTGTACCGATTTGGATCCCTACATATCCTTGCGCATTTATGATTAACCTGCTAAATCAATCTCAAAACGTGAAGTCAAAGCTACCTGATCTGGTCTGGAATTAGTCTTTTTGGTCAACGGAATGTCAGCGATTAGATTAATTGAATCCTTATTAAGTTATATTAGCGCTAATTCTGCACCTTTGAAGACAAATGGTTATTGCTTAATCTCAACCAGAAAACTAAAAATCAGTGGTCACGTTGTTCAGCAATTAAGGCACTTAGAAGTTTTAAAAGCTGACATTGGGATCGGAACGAAGAAGAAGAACCTCTTAAGCTGATCTTGCCTTTAACTTTTGTCTGCAAACAAGGGAGATAGATCAAAGGAATAAATTATGGATATGGATATAGAATTCCTTACCTGGATGGATCCGTTGTCAATTTTGAATCAGTTCCTTTTCTTTTCCTCCACATGCTTTATTCTAAAGCTGTCAAAATTATCAAACAGCAATGAATGGTGTTATTAAGTGTGTTCTACTATTCTTACTTAAGTTCGTGCTTTACACTATTTCTATATTGGAAATATTGTCTCTCACTATTACTATAATAGGTTAAATGGCACATACAGGAATAATTGTAAAATCTCATAATTTCTGTGTCCCGACTATACATTGTAGGAGAAATTCAGAGTTGCAGTGTTGGTATCGCAAGCTGCTCTTCAGTTTATCCATGGTAAGGAATTTAGACTACATGCGTCTTTTTTCTTTTCGAATTGCTCAAAAAGTTTCAGTTTGCTTAGTATGAAATTATTCCCTCCCTCCAGGTTTAAGTTTGTCAAGTGAGTACACTGTACCAGAGGAAGTCAAAGCTGCGGGTTTTGAAATCTGCGCTGATGAGTTAGGATCAATTGTAGAAGGACGTGATGTGAAGAAATTGAAAATTCATGGTGGGGTTGAAGGGATTGCTAACAAACTCGATACCTCTGTCGATGATGGCATATCAACATCTGAGCACATTCTGCAAAAGAGGAAAGATATTTATGGACTCAATAAATTCACGGAAAACCCACCCCAGGGATTTTGGGTTTATGTATGGGAAGCCCTTCAAGATACAACTCTCATGATACTTGCTGTATGTGCTTTGGTCTCTTTGGTTGTTGGAATAGTGATGGAAGGATGGCCTAAGGGTGCACATGATGGACTTGGTATTGTTGCAAGCATATTGCTTGTGGTGTTTGTCACTGCCACTAGTGATTACAGACAATCCTTGCAGTTTAAGGATCTAGATAAAGAGAAGAAAAAAATTGTGGTCCATGTCACACGAAATGGTTGTAGACAGAAGCTTTCAATATATGATTTACTTCCTGGGGATATTGTACATCTTAATATTGGAGACCAGGTCCCTGCTGATGGGCTTTTTGTCTCTGGTTTCTCTCTGTTAATAAATGAATCAAGTTTGACTGGAGAGAGCGAACCTGTGAATGTCAGTAACCTAAATCCTTTTCTTCTCTCTGGAACTAAAGTTCAGGATGGATCGTGCAAGATGCTTGTGACAACTGTTGGAATGAGAACCCAGTGGGGTAAACTAATGGCTACTCTAAGTGAAGGGGGAGATGATGAAACTCCACTGCAGGTTAAACTCAATGGTGTAGCTA
>JASCZI010060465.1:113545-133250 GCA_036250425.1 Stylosanthes scabra
TTGAATACACTCATTTTCAACTCATTTGTGTTCTGTCAGGTAAACTCAAGCCATTACTGTATTCGACATAATTCATTGTTTCTCTTTTGTGTGCAATACATTCTGGGCAGGCTTTGGCATGCTGTTTCCTGTGTCTTTGAATCGCTAGTACTTCTCATACTTCAATGATTTCTATTTGCTTTATTAAACTCAAGTTAAACCAACATGAGTTCTGTGCGATCTAGGGTTTTTGCTTTTTCTTTCCTACCTTTTCTATATAGTACATAGCAGAAATATTTTTCTCTTTGTCAATAATTCACAATATTAAAAAATGCTGGGTTTTAATGGTCTGCTGAATTTATTGCACGTAGTAATCCACATTGAAATTTGCTGTATAAAATGCTCTGACTATGGTTCCCTGTAATGTGCTCTCATTGTATTTTTAATCTACTGCTAGGTTTTCAATGAGATCAGTTCCAGAGATATGGAGAAGATTAATGTTTTTGAAGGTATACTGAAGAATTATGTGTTCGTAGCAGTCCTCACTTGCACTGTCATCTTCCAAATCATAATTGTCGAATTTTTGGGCACCTTTGCAAACACCTCTCCGCTTACCATGAAGCAGTGGTTCGGTAGTGTTTTATTTGGAGTCCTTGGAATGCCAGTTGCAGCAGCTTTAAAGACAATACCTGTGGGATCTAACTAAAATCAATTCAGACAAATTAGGTACATTCTTCCTTATTCTGGCTCTCAAACAAAAAACCGGGATCTTGTTTGCCTAGTGCCTCTTTAAATAGAAGCCAATTTTATCAAGTCTTTATTGTGGGAAGTTTAGTGGGCTACCCAAATTAGAAGAGGCTAAACTTGGTACTTGTTGCTGGTGCTGGAAGAGAGCATCTATACATTTTGCATGATTGTTGTCACTATTTAAAGTTATATAAAAACATTTCATACATTGAGATTAGTTTGTGCTATACAGGATGTAATTTCTGTTAATTGGATTTATTTATTTATTATTCTTTATGATTTGTTGTAGCCCACCTACTCTTTTATTTATTAAATAGTCACAGATTCCTTACAAAGGCTTCTTGTGCATGTTCTTTGCTGGTAATGCCGTCAGACTTTTTGTGGCTTGGTTCAAGGAAATAGTGTAAGGGTGAACTTATCATCATCATAGATGTCAAAAGATCAAATGCAGGACTCGTCATCCAGGTGGTATTCAACCGAGAATTTAGTTTGAATATCTAAGCTTCAGATAATCCCTAGTGAGCTTACTCTAACTACATTGTAGATGACACTGTATCAGATTCTAAAATGAAAAAAATAAAAATAATATGTAAATGATTTATTCTATATAATGATAAAAAGGAGTGGTATTTTAAACATGGTAGACTTGAGCTTCTTGTATCAAATGGGATTCAATAAGTACAGTTACTAGTTGGCAATTGATCTGGGGAATTTCTTGGGGTTTGAAATCTTGGGAAGCACCTTCCATGGTGGAAAAAAATGTACTTAGATTTCCTGGCTATGAACCGAGGGCAGGGCAGCTTCAACTATGAATTTACAGGATATCTGTCATAAAGAGAAGGATACTACTCAAGTGTCTGACAGCAGTGTTCTGGTTAGCTCTGATCGATTACACATATCGATGGCTTTGACGATATTTCAACTCATGCGTGGTTCACCTTTCTGTTATTATAAGGACATGATTTTTATCATTTGCACGTGCCTATGGAATACTCGAGTAGAAAGAGTTGCTACATAAGTACAGATGCATAAATTCTCGTCTCTCTTTTGCTTTTCATCAAGCTTGTCGGCGAGGGGTACGAGTGCATTCTTTAGGTTGCTCTGAGCAGAGACTAGCATCGCCATGGTCGTTGGATCTTGATACCATGAAAAGATAGTTGCTTGCTCTGCAACTGAGTGATGAAAGATCAAGAAGCTAGCTTCTCTGTTGAAGAAACAGAGCTGAGCAACAAGATGAAGAAGAAAGTAAAGTAAAGAGAGAGAAAGAAGTAATGAAATGAAAAATGAAGTTGTATTATTATTATCAAGTTAATTTACATCAGCAGAATATATACTTAGCCTAAACACAAGATTAGATCTTGTATAATTCAAGAATACAAGGCTAAATACTCTATACTTCTAACAAAGCTGATTTTTTAAAATTTATCACAGTATGCTGTTGCTATCTATTGATCAGTGAATCTCCATCAGCTTGATCAAGTTAATTTTGGTGTTGCAGTAAGGCAGGAATTATTGTGGATTGCTGTTCTTGTAGAGGGGAAGAGCAACGTTCTTTATGCAGTAATGGATAAAGTACACCAATTTAGATAAAAATAAGAGTAGTTTTAGGTTGTATAAGCAGATTTATAAGCTTCTCAAATCTCAAGCACCAAAGGAAGCAAAATTGGTTGCGTTACTTTGGTAGTTGTAGGTAGCTGCAAGGGAACCCATTTCCCCAGTCATGCTTTTTCCGAATAGTAGTTGGAGCGCCTATGATATAGATAGAGACACTTCCCATATTGGTGCTTGTTGTGGATAAAAAATTTATATATGGAGGCAAATGTGTGATTTGCATAAAAATGATGGTTTTTGGTGATTTTTCAAAATGTGAAAAGGCAGATTGGTAGGAGCGATTTACAATGTATTTATTTTTTTAAGTGTTTACTGTTCTAATTTCTAAATGTTGAAATGATTTTAGCTATTCATCTGAGAATATTGCAAGTGTGACTTAAGAACACTATGCTTATCCAAGAAACTTGAGTTTGTATCTGATGAGAAGAAGTGAGGAGAGCATGTGTGTCATCTGAAATGAACCCCCATCCACATAGTGTAAGTGGTTGTTGTGGGCAGAGTACTCTGCCGCAAGACGCCAATGTGTCCTACCTAAATCACAAGACAAGGCAAGTTTTGCGGAAACTCAGAGGCAGTTGTGAACAGCACAAGTACCACTCTGACCACTTTTCCCAATCATCTCACGGACTTCTAGTTGACCCTTCAATAATATCTCACCCTTGATTCTTTTCTATCCTACACAAACCACAGGGAGCACTTTGCAATTTGCAACCACCCCCTTCCTTTCATAATATTAATTAATTAATTATTTTAGACATGGTGTTGTTGATGGGGTGAGTTGTATATCTGGCTTCAGCTTATTTGTCACATCATCGTATCCCATGGGGGGGAGTGAATGAGTGTCAATATCCAAGTTTGACAAGATGCCTCCCCCTAACACTCATCAAATTTAATGACATATTTCCGTATTCAAATGTCACATACTTGTCAAATCCCAAAATGAAGAGAAAGACACGTACGGTATGCTAACTTCTAAGGAAACTCAAAACACACAATTATCTGCAACAGAATATAACACATTCACCGTATCATTTGCTACACATTCGTAGATTAATAATACCACAATTCATAACTAGGTTCGGTCTTAAAAAATGTTATTTCTGTTACTTTTGTTTCTTCTTCCTAGAATTCTACAATCCATAATCAACAAACAATAATAACAACCACCCCCATAAACATCTTGAACAGTCAAACAAATATTAATCAATAATCATATCCATCTTTGAAAAAAAAACTTTCGTGATGATGGCCAAAATGCAACACAAACAATCCACGTAATCACACCAACCGAGTTCCATTCTCCCTTTTTCCACCCTTTTTGAAGACATTGCTAAAGCATCCATCAAAAAAGTAGGTTGCAAGAGACATACATAACAATATCCGTTATGAAATTGGATATCAAGGTTAAAAAGACCAACACTAAAAAAAATTATACTATACAATAAGAATAATTGATAGAAGAAAAAAAAAAAAGAAAAGAAATAATATAAAGGTAAAAAGAGCATTCTAGATGTTCCACTTGGTGACTTGACCACTTGAACTAGTAGTATATGTAGCCCAAAACCTGGTTCTTTTATTGTTGTTTACCCCTCTGTTACTCCTTTCCTTGCTGGTTTTTCAGGGACACATCCAATCAAATCCTAAATAATATCTGGTCTTGTAACAATCAATAGCTTTCTCCATCTCTATTTCAAGCCTCAGGGTGAGGCTATAGAGCAAAAGTAACCCTAAGATAAGGACTCTTCCTTCAAATAAGTTTATTAATCCTTCTTTTAAAAAAGAAAAGGAAAAAAAAAAGAATTAATTGAAAATATTGGAATTTTTTTTCTCCCTAGTCAAGTCCCTTCCCTTCAGGACTTTGATCATCATTAAATGAGAGTCTTCTCCTCTTTGTCACAGCAGCAGAAGAAGTAACTAGAGAGCTCTCTATCATGTCAATTGTTGAAGGAGTAGGCGTATGCAACACATTACTGTCTCTTCTTGTGTTATTCTCTGCCTGTAATCTTTGAATTAGATTGTAGCATGAAAATACATCTTTCTGTCAAGGAAACAAAAAAGAAAAAGAAAAAAATGTACTAATTAGTTATTCAATATATCTTATCTTTTCTATAATCATAAGATCTTCAGATCTTGGTTCTAATGGGAAAAAATTAAATAGGAACTCACAGGATCAAGAAACCTATGTTGAGGAATTGAACTAATCTTCAACTCTAGAGCTTCTATGGTTAGTTGCTGATCCAATGACACCAAAGTAGCAGCAGCTGCAACAACAGATGGTTTGTGATCCATTATGTTTACCTCTGCACAAAGCAACACAACAAACATTTACATTAATAAACCGAAATTCATGAGAAGAAAAAGGTTATCCCAATGCACAAAAATTCACCTTTGATTGTGGTGAAGATGAGGTGCATGGTGTTGGAAAAAGTGGTAGTTGGTGGGGGTTGAATTTGATTGAAGAACTTTGAAATGAAAAATGGAAGGAAATCAAAGGGGGTAATAATGCTCATATTCCAATCCAATGTGGTTAGAACCAAAATCTCCATTCTCCTAATCACTTTGCTCTCAAAGCAGTAATCTTTTGACTGAAAGACTGTTAGCTCAGGCACATTGCATTCTTCCATCTTTGCAGCCAAAGAAAGGCATGCAATTGATAATAACCTGATTGCCCACTCCTTTTCACTCTGCACAAAAATGAAGAATTCAACCAAAAAGGTAAAAGCTTTTTAAATTAAATCAACTTCAAAACTTGAGCTTACATCAATGAACCGCTTGGAAAGGAACCGATCGAAATATGTGACAGACAAATAAGCCGTTTGAAAACGAAATCCCAGTGTTGCTCTTGTCTGCACTCATTCACCATTGCAAATTAGAAACAAAATTAAGCAGAAAAAATCAAAATTTCATTAATGAATGTGAAGATTTTGAACTAACTTTGAGAATCCAATTGATTGCATCCATTCGGGAAAGTTTCATCCAATCTTCAAACACAAAAGTGTCATCTTTTTTGAACCCAATACGGATCTCTCTCTCAAGCAGAACCCCCAAATCCTCATCTTCTGAAACACCTTGATGATGATCCATTATTCCTGATTGAAGAAGGGCAGCAGAGCATTCTTCTTCATCTCCTTCCAATTCCAAAAACGTTTCATTCTCTTCACAAAGAAGGCTGCACGAAGAAAGATCGTCCATGTTTCTGTTTCTATTCGATCTTCAACAGCACTGAAAAAATGTTATATAACACAATCTTATATAATTATATTATACACTTTAATTTATACACGGTTGACCACATAGGACTAGGAATGTTAATGTAGCTAGGATCAAGGAAAGAAGGAAAAAAAAAAAGAAGGATTTTGAGAGAGAGAAAAAAGGGTATGAGAGATGATTTAGCTGAAATGTTGAAGGTGTTATAGCAGTTACAGTTTAAACTTTGAAGACAATGATTATTATAGTAAAGTAACAAGAAGGATTAAGATTTATGCCGAGATTTTAGTTTGTGGTTGAAGCTATAAGAACTAAGAAGAAGAAGAAGTTGTTATGAGAGTGTGTTACTGTTTTCATGTTATTGGGTTGGGTAAGCATTGAGGATGATGAGGTTTTCATTTTTAGTTTGACCGAAAATAAATAAATAAATAAAGAAATAAAAAAAAAAAGGACTTTCCTTTGTGGGAACATTTACCAGTCAAGTGCTACTGTCTGCCACACGCGATTCCGTAGCGCGTGGACTGCACGCTAAACCCCGCCATTTTCTGTTGTGGTCCGGTTTGGATATGGTTCAGGTCGGGCCGGTCTGATCTTACCAGTGAGCCGTACGTGGGGCCGTGTCCTGCATAATAGTCTTTGAAGTGGGCCTCGATTTGGATGGTTGAGGGCCTACAACACCATTCCCATTCCATAAGTCCCTTGAGCCTTGACCACTCAGTCAAATATAACCATTTCTTCGCATGGAACAATCAAGGGATTGAGATGTGGAGTTCGAATCCCTCTAGAAGTAATGTATGACTAAAATAAGAAAATTGCTCTGATGATTAACTCACTGATATCTTTAAGTTATTGTTAGAATTTTGAATTTCGTCCTGTCTTCTGCAACAAGACGGAACAGAATTTAAAATCTAAATATTATCGTAAAATTTTTTATTATTTTTGTTATTATTTAAATTTTTTGGGCTAAACTTTATTACTTCTATGCATGATAATGAATTTATTAAATTTAAAAACATATAGATAAATATATGAATGTATTAACACTTAAATTTATTCTAAAATTTAATAATTTGAGCCTAATCTACAATTTTATGTAAGTTATTTTAAGTTTAGAAGAGCCTTAAAGTATATACAAAAACAACAGTTCTATTTATACATTAAAATTAGTCATTAGTATATAATATATAATTAAATATAAAATATATATTAAAAATAAATTAATTGCATATATATTTAATATGTAATTTAATATGTATTATATATTGGTGATCAAAGATGTATACATAATATAAGCTATATTAAAAACCTGATAATTTAAAAATTGTGGATTAGACGAGTAAAATTGGCTCAACATACAATCAATCTACTATAACAAAATTGGATTCTCACATTTGCGAGTAGATGTTCCAAACCAGTTAGAAATGCATGATATATATCATCTATCCAACTACTGTTCAAATTATAATTGTCCACGTGAAGCCTATTCAGATTTTGCGGCAGAGTGAGTACCTACATTACCCTAATTTAATTTTTTGTAGTATGGACTTTCTTTAATTCTTTATTTTATTTCTTTTGAAAAGCTGTTATCGATCTTATAGCTTTATGCATCAATAAGGTTTACCTAATACATAGCTTATACTTTTTTTTCATTTCAATATTCATATTTTCAAATATATTAATGAATAATATTACCTGTCTCCTTTATAAGTAAATAAATACTATAGGAGATTAGATATATATCTTGCTTTCTTTCTTATTAAATTATTTACTCAAAGAGCACAGTAAAATCTCCATAGTAATTATATTAATGTATAATGTGTTGTTAGGGATCTAATTAATTTATTGATGTAAGCTAATAATAATTAAGATTGTAATATCCTATTTTACTATTTGCCCCCCTTCTTAGCTTCAATTATTGCCTAAATTTTTTTGAGTTGCTAACTTGCTAGAACCTATATATAATCTACCCTTCCTTCTTTAAATAAAATACTTGTTAGTTGCTAATTGCTATCATCAGTAGCTACCAAACACATAATTGCAATGTTAGTACGTAAAAGCATTATGATATGTCGAATGTGACTAATCATTGCAGCATGTTGAGAGAAAGCTAATAAGTTTGATATACGTATATAGGCGTAGAGCATATATTCATATATACTACATACTATACTAGCTTTGATTTCATTCTTATATATATATATATATGTGTGTGTGTGTGGGTGTCCTCCTTTACAATTATCTGATCTATCTACAGTATTCTAACTTCCAAAAGAGGGGGGAGCACTTGTTACTAAAGTATACATAATTAATAAACTTTAATTTGCATGTGGGTAAAGTTTGACATCAATAAAGCCCTGTTCTCCATCATATGACATATATTTATATCCCTACCTTTTTTTTTTTTTTTTTTATTATATCCCTACGCTATCTCGCTTGTTTGATTGACCCAATGTCCCTCTGGACTTGATGACCCCATGTTTAATTAAGAATTTAAGATACATAAAATTGATGTCCAAAAAAAAAATTAATAATAAGATACATAAAATAATATATATAAAAGAATTATCCTTTTTTTCGATCACCGAATCTATCCAATTTCTTCTCATGTTATTTCATATAGTTATTTTGTGAAATTAAGTGTTCTAATATCTTTAGTCAATGATCTTTAATTAATTTTAATTATAAAATATTTCTTAATTAAAATTAACGGTAAAAAATATTGTAACACTTGACACATGTGATCCATTTACATGCCTCCTCATATATCAATATGATACACATACTGAATCCTTTTTTATTAGGCCATTCATAGCCTAATAGTTGATTGACTTAAATAGTCTTCGTCTTCACCTGTTATTTTTTCTCTCATCATTTCTTCCCCGGGTTATTATTATTGATATTATATTACTTTTTCCTGTAGTTCGTTATTCTCAACGATGAATCTGAGTCCATTCTATTATTTATTGTACTGAACAGAGTACATTAATTGTCATCTCTGCCAAACATAATAGTAGAAGTCTAAAAGTTCGTATACTCCTGGTACATACATATTTGGATCCTGTGCCTCCTATTTCTTTAATTTTAAACGAAGACCTTAAAAGACCAATCTCATGAAAAATATATAATATAGCTAGCAAATGATGAACAGATAAAGAATAAAGTTCAAAGCACATAAAAAAAAAAAAAAGGAAAAGAAAGTATATCGATTTTCATATAGTTGTAAAATAAAACATTTTCTATTCACAATTGATCATAAGTGATAGTGTTACAAAATTAATATAATTTATTATATTTTAACCGGCATTTAACCAGTAACATTTAAAAGTGCTGGCAAATTAAAAAAGGTTAAACTGATGATTTAAAAATAATGACTAATACAAATTAAAAAAAGCAATATAGGTAATCAATAAAAATTCAGTTAACATCCGTCAACAACTTGAATTAGATGTTTTATTTCTTTAGCTTTTAGATATTCTGTTTTTAGGTTTCGAATGTTTTGTTTTTAAAATTAGCTGATGGTTGTTTTAGGTTTCGGATATTATATAATTTTCATTGTGGATATTCTATAAATAGTGGTTATAGATGTTCTGTTTTTTATTGACTAATTTATTAGTTTAAAAATTATTAGTTACTTATACTTTTCCAATTAAAAATTACTTATTTCTAAGTTTTTCTTTGTGTTAATCAAAGATATTAAATTTATTTTCTTCAGTGTATCAAAATGTAATCCAAATAGTAGGGCAAATATAACTTACTCTCCGATGGTGTTAAACTCACATACTAGTATTATTTTTTAGACTTTGGGCGTGTGAATATATAAACTTTATTTATATGAAGATGCATATATCTGTGATAGGTGATGAGTTTTTGTCCCTATTTGTGGGGCGGCTTTGTTTCACGTAACTACAAAAAACTTGGGCTCTTGTCATGATATGTGATGTTGCTATCCTTGTTCGTTGCTCTTTCTTTCATTCATTCATGATTGATCTATCTATCTTGATGGATTAATGTTATTACCACCCAAGAAAAAAGAGATGAAATTATTATGAATTATGATGAAGGAACACCCACATGGATTTTGTTCCCAAGTCGCAAGCAATGCAAAGAAAACGATAAATTCAAAGTATACAGTTACATTTTTATTTCAATTTATTTACAAACACAGCTAGGTAGGATGGGTTGGGTGGGTACGCATCCATATTATGTTATGTTACTATGTTATTGTTATATGATATATCATTCATGAACTTTTATTTTTCTCTGCAGTAAATGACAATAAAGTCTATCTTCAATGACTCTGTGTATGTTTCTTACTTTTCTTCATGTACTCATCACCATCTCCTTCATTCAAATCACAGCTGGAAAAGAACCAATATATATATAGGTAGAGCAGATATATAAAATGAAGTTTTATTATTATTGTATGTGTTTTGCATACCGCATGCTGCATGCATATTGCCTTGGCTTTCAACTATATTTTTCTATACTATGTTTTTCAGTTATATCATAACTAATTAAAAAAATAAAAGATAAAATTAAGGATACGTATTCGTCCCTAACGACTGGGGTAAGTCTTAAAGATATCCCAAATGTTTAAAACGTTCTATTTATATCCTAACATTTTTAAATCGTATCAATTTTGTCCCACCGTCAAGTAATTATGAAAATACTAACAAAGCCATACATGTATAAGTTAATTTATAAAATCAAAATATTATAAGTGACATGTTCACTTCATTCATGTTTATTATTATATTTTCTATACTATACGAACATAATACAAATACCAAAAGAATAAAAGCATGTAACAATTATTCTTTTTCACCCAAATTTTACTTTTTTTTAGTTGTTTGAGTGTGATTGTGGTAGATATTGACTTTAAAAAATTATTAGTTAATTTATTTTGCATTTGGAAGAGTAAATTATTAGAATTTATACTAATAGAATTAACGATGAAATAAAATTGATATAATTTTAAAATATTAAGGACACAAATATAATATTTTAAACATTAAAAATATCTTTAAAATTTAACTCAAACGTTAAAGATGAAAATAATACTTTATATTAAAATTAAAAATTAGAACTGATGTATTTTTTGTCATGACATGAAGTAGTCCAATATATAACAAACAAACACAAATAATGTAGATGATGTATAAAGTTTTTAGATTCTATTATTATTATTATTATTATTATTATTTGGCAAAAATGAAAAATCAGAAAAGAAGATAATCACTCTGCAAAAGTTGTTTAGTTGGTCCAAAAGTTTTGACTCATGTTCTCACTGGAAGGAATTAAAGTACATTTCATATCAAATTCCGCATTATTAGTCTTTATCAATTCTTTATTTTATTTATTTATAGGTACATTTTAGTGCTTTACACTACACCAATATATATCAACTTAAGTTATATAAATTATTATAGTGAGAATTATAAAAGGAAATGTGATATTTACATTTCTACTTATTTTTAAGATAGATATTCAAGAATTGTACCAAGAAATGAAATTTGTGTCGGTTTGCGTTAAGTCAACGTTATTTTATTTGCAGAAGCAAACGTACCTAATTGAAAACAATGACGAGATTCACATCACTCAGATCTAGTTAGCTTGATTTAATATTGATGGGAAATTTGTGCATTCTTATAAAGCCTATGTATTATTTTTAATCAATTTGTATTTATTAATTACCAAAGAAATAGATGAGCACGCAACGAAAGCAAGTTTGCATTCCAGAATTATGAATCATATAGTGAATCTAATCTGAATATCATTACATAGTTTTCACCTACCTTATATAGATATAGAATTTTTCTATCTTAATGTTTATATTTTTTATTATAAATAATATACACGAAAATATATAGCATTACCAATAATTATATACAAGACCAAGCTAAGCTAATAGATTCCAGAAGCTAACTTATAATTACATTATTATTACTAGTCATATATAACGACTAATTAACTAATTAAACTCCAGCAGCATTAAATAAACTTGCCAGATGAAAATTCCGATTCAAAACAATGTGTACATACATCATTAATGATTAAGAGGGTTTAGGGTTTATTTTCCATTATATACATTATTTCTAACGATGAAAAACTAGATAATAATAATAATTGAAAATTTGCTTATTAATTAATTAAAACGAGACACGCGTGGACTCAAGTTGTTCACCTCACAACTGGAGATGACATACATATAAAGCCACCGAGATTATCGGTAAGGTAATCTATCGATAGTGTTTCATTCTCATTATAGTAATAATGGTAGATAAGATCATAAGAAATCTTGAGCTAAAGTGGAGACTAATTTAAGACAAAAATTTACATCCTTTGAAAAACAAAGCTTATCAATGCAAAAATACCTACAATAACGAGCGGAAAAAATTGACACTGTCAATATTAAAATACAAAGACTCTTTGTTGAGTTATTGTGTTTGTCTTATATACCTTTCAAACACTTGACACTCATTTTATAGTTATACACTTGTCTTTTGTGTTTGATCGTCTTTATAAAAGAACTAAAAAAATGTGAGTTAATTTTTAATTTGGCGCTCAAGTAACTTTCATTCTCTTATTAAATTACTTCCTAAAATTTATTTTAACTCCGTTTAGTTTTTGTAGTTTAAAAATATACCTTATTTCAATCTCTGGTGCAACTTTTATCATCCATATATTAATGGCATGCTGAACAATAGATATAAAAAAAGACAATGTTTTATGATTGATGTTAAAATTGAGTTGAAACAATAATATTTCAAAGGCATTTAGTGAAAAACTTTCGCTTGATTTCTAATACTAAATATCCCTTAAAACAACGTCGTTTCAATCAAATTTGAGTATTATTCATAAAACAACATGATTTTAGTATTTCTGTCTATTTATATCAACACAGTATTAATGTATGAATGATAAAAGTTACTTAAGAGATTAAAATGAGGTAGATTTTTAAACTTTAAAGACTACATAAAATTAAAATAAATTTCAGAGACTATTTTAAGAAAATAGTAAAATTTTAGAAAGTAAATTAAGAATTAATTAAAAAATACTCTCTGAACACATTTTGATACACCCAAATATAATTGAAATTAATTAATGTGTTCATGAATCTCGTGTTATGATGTGTTTTGTTTTGTACTTTGCTAGAACACATGTCTTGCATTCCGATATCATTGACAATGTCAATGAAATACTAATACACCTATATATTTTTTTATTGTCACAACAAATACATTAAAAAATTATATTGAAAGTATCTCATTGGCCGTATTTAAACTTATCTAAATAAGATCATGTTTGTAATACAGTTTTAAAATATAAAATTAACATAATTTGTCATAGGATAAATTTTGTTTTTCAGTTGACAACTAGATTAGATAGTAGGAAGGTGTAAGAATTTTGAGATGCAGAAGTTATATAGAATGAGTGTTGAATTGATTGTAAATTAAAAGGACAAAGTATGATTTATGTCCTAAACGCTTGTGAAATGTTTTAAAAATATTTTTAATATTTAATTTGATTCAATTTTATTCCTAATATTTTTAATTGATTTTAATTTTATTTTTAATGTTTGACAATTTTATTTTTAATACTTTTAATTTATTAACGATTAAAAATAAAACTAAAACCTATTGAAAATGTTAAAGATAAAACTAAATTAAATTAAATATTAAAAATATTTTTAAAATTTTTCGCAAGAAGGTAAATTATACTTTAGCCTAAATTAAATGATTTGATTGCGAAAAGGAAAGGGTGGCGCAATACTCGGAGAGCACAGGCTGCACAGCAGTCCTCCCTCCCCTTGCCAGTGGCCCCAGCTCCCTTACCTCCACTATTCTATTCTATATATCATCTTTCTTTTACCGTTATTCTCTCTTATTAATTAATGTTATTCTCCCTTCTTCTTCATGTATTCATATTCATTAATACTACCCCGCTTTACTTTTTTTTTTTTTTTTTTTTTTATTCTCATGTGAATGTTTTGAGAGTAATATAGTGATATCTATTGTGTTGGTGGCCTGTATGCAGAATAATAATTGATCTCAATAAATGATGATCCCTTGGAACATGTTAGCTCTTCTAGAACACCATGGGAGTAAAATCGTCGAAAAAATTTTTCGCAGAAAAATCAAGTGAGGGAACATAAGATTTGAAAATATCATATTCAACTTAAAATTTTAAGATGCCAATAAATGAATTTCTCATCTTATAAACTACTCATTTCTTCTTATTCTAAAAAATATAGAACTAATTTCTCACGCTTAAATATCATCAAGCTAATCATTTTATTTTTAGTTACCATGCTATACGTAGACAAAAAAATTTTTGTTACGACGGGTCCAATTTTATTTCATTTTAAGAAAGTAAAGAGAATCTAAGGAGTAAGGACGGCATGCACATGAATATATATATGATAAATCTTTTACATATAAAACCCCAAAAATAAATGAATAATAAGTCGAATTATTCGAGTCCACCAACTCGTCAAAATAAAAATAAAAAATCATAGTTTAAGTGAATAAAAAACTGTAGTTTCTACTTGACTCTTTCAAATCAACAATTAAAATGAGTTGACTTTGTTTGATTTTATTTTCTTTAAACAAATTATTATGTAATTTTGGTAAATTCAATTGTCTTTTACCGAGTACATAAACCACGGACAATCTTACGTAACATACCCTCTATTATTATTACAATCCTTCATTCGTATATCTATTACATCAGCTTTACTTATCATTATCTCCATGGATCCATGCAATATGCAAAATAAAATGAATAGAAATTTTAATATTACATCACCTCACCCAGTGATGAATTCACTACTATACGTATTGAGAAATTTCTAAGAAGAAAGTTGCTTTTTTGATCTGAAAGTCTATCTTATATTCAACTCTGTTTTATTTTAATTATATATTCATAAATTTGATGAAAAGCAGAAAACAAACAAACCACGTTGGAATCATGTTCACTAAGAAAGCTGCACCATGTATAAATCTGTTACATATATTAGTAAACTGCCATTATTATCTGATCAATGAGTAACATCGTCATTGACTGACCATAATAATGATTGAGAAAAGTTATGCAAGGAGATCTATTTTCCCTGCAGGTCAGAAAGCGTGCAATAGTTTATTAGTTTATTTGCAAATCATATGAATCATCACTTTATAATTATACATGGAACCTTACAACTGAAGTCATCATGTTCATGAAAATAGTACTTGATCCAAGATTTTGCATAACGTCATCAATCATTCAAACTTTTTCTGCAAAAATAAACCCAGAAAAAGGAAAAAGAAAAAGGAAATAGTAATGGAAATCCCATAGTAATAATAATAAAGCCTAGAGAGAACCAACTTATGAAGAGTGTAACACTACTGGCTGGTATATGGTGGAGAAAAAGAAAAAAAAAAGAAAAATTAAATCAAATGATCAATTTTTTGTAAGTCTTGTTTAAATTCTATTCCTATGCTTCAATCCAATGATTTATAATTTTTTTCTTCATACTTTTCACTCTTTTTCTCCTAAAATATTTTGATATTATGATTTTTAATAAGTTAATCGATTTTACAAAATTTATATTATGTCAAACGATTTTATCATTTTAATTTTATTATGATTTCACATTTTTACTTTTTAATTTATTTTTCGATTTTAAAATCTCGATTTTGCTTGCTTCTACCAATTTATATCTCATCTCATCTATTATTAAAAGACGAGCGTATCGTAATTTATAAATATTTGTAACAAAAATCAACGTGTGATGCAGTGGTTAAAAATAGTATGTATTCACTAAAATGATGATTGAAATACTTTCCATGCATGCATGGTGATGTATTTGAAATGTTTAGCGTGGTGTGGGATGATTGTGGTTGGTGCCATATAAATGAATATTTATCTGACAAATAAAAGGTTATGCCCCACAGCCACTAACTCCGATGGCATTTCATTTCACAAAAAAGTAGCTTATTAGAGGGAGGGAGGGAGGGAAGAAGGTATAGGAGTTTGGTAATGGCCGTTCGCACTTCCAAAAATTCTCTTCTAATTATAAATAACCACTAATCTAAACTAATCAAATAAAATCTAATCCCATCTTCGATTCAATAGTAGCACTCCCAAACTCACCGGGCAGAGTGCTCACATGCCCAATTTAGATCCAGTGAGTTGCCACCATTCCTATTCATGTTCCTATTATTCGATGGTGGTGGAACCAAAAGGCTTATGAGGTGCAAGTCCAACACTAGTACACTACCACCCCCACCCTGGGCCTTTGTTGTTTGAACCTCAGTGTTTGCACGTTTTGCTGTAACACCACCAAACAAGTACTTTGTGACAAGGGCATCGTTTCCAAACGCTTGGGGCTAGCTTGCATCAGAGCAGGGTCATACACACAGACATAACCAACCCCCTCCCATTTCTAATAATAATAGTCCCCGTACCCATATGCTCTTGTTATATTTCATGGGCCCATTTATATCTCGTATACTTAGCCTCGCTAAAATTTACCTAGGAAATCAATTTAGGGTGGTATAATATGGTTAGCTTATTAGTTTATTTAAATAAGTGTTGAGAATTCGAATTTCACTTTTTATATATAACAATACATTAATAAATGACAAACTCTCAAATAAAATTCAGATTTATAACAAATTAGTCTTTAATATGTTGAATTGAAAAATATGGTGAGATAAAAAACTATAATTTTTTCTAGCCCAAAATAATTACATTATGAGATCAAACCTGTTGGACGCGTTTAAAATTTTCAAGTTTAAAACCTGTCCAAACCACACATATCTTTCATTGATAAATCTAAATTAAAGGATATAATTTAGTGGAGCAATTTTAATGTAGTAATACAAATTTGATCGCCACCATAAATTTTCAAATTGCAGGTAATCATATTTTTTTTAGAGTATAAAATTATAGAGAGATATATATAATTATTTATTTTACTATTTATTATATATTTAAACTAACGGCTAATCTGAAATTATTGATCTTTTTTGGCAATATTTTCAATGCGCCTAATAAAGGTGGGAAGTGAAGTAAAGAGTTGGAGAATTTAGCTGAGTCCAATAACTATCCTAACTTTGGTATCCACAAAATTAAAGAAGCCCTTAACTATATGTTGGGTCAGACACAGCCTCTCACTTAGTTAAGTCCAATAAATAATAGTATTGACCCATCATCAAGCCCATAATAAATGTAGTTTTGTTTTTCCCTTTAGTGCATGCACCTTTCTACTTTGACCAAAGTTCATGAAGGGATTATTCTGGAAGTTCATTCCCTCCAAAATGTATGAGCTTCTGGAAATTTTTTTACTTTAACTGGTTTTAATTTGGGGAGACAGCACAATTCAAAGTGAAATTTCTTTACTTCTCCATTTCAATCTGCTGCCATTCATTCTTTCTCTATACAGAATTGTCTAAAACCATTATTATGTTTGAAAATTTTTTATAAGAAACCGGCACATCTGCATTAAAACGAACTGTATCACCGTTAATTTAATTTAAACCTTAAGTTAATTAACAAAGTACTTGGAGTGTATTGAACATTGATAATTGATTGTTCCAGCATGTTCTAAGAAAGCAACGGTGCCTCAAAGGTTCTTGTGATTGACACATGTTAGTTAAACGCAAAGTGTGTACAAATTTTCGAGAACACTTCACAGAAAGTTAGGGAAACACATCATAATCATAATCATAGTGATTATTAAGTGAAGGTTGAAATGAAATCACTTGAAAGAGCAAAGACAAGTTTGTGTGTCACGTCACGTGTTTCCGGCAGCCGCATAGGAAAATTATATGGCTGATGATGAGAGATCACAGCCACGTGTCCCCCAAAGCACGCTGCATAAACACAACCACTCCATGTCCACGGTCACATGGTTGCCACGAAACCCAAACACCCATGACCCAACTTCGATCATTGTGGAGGTAGCATCATTTTTATTTTAAAAGATGAAAATTTTGCAATTAACTTTAGAGTTTAATTTTGATGCCCAAAGAATTTTTTTTAATTATTCACTTAGATTTATATATTTATAAAACTTTTTTATAATAATGACCTATAAAAATTAAATTCTTAATCTTGTGTGAAGTTGGTTAAATATATTAAATTATTTAATAATTTTTAATAAATAATTTTATAAAAAATAAAATTAACTGAATCTTAATATTTATCTCTTTAAAATTATTCTTAAATTCTTAAAGTATGAGTACAATGTTATATTTATTTTAAATTTAAATTCTTAAACTTCATTTTTTTCATAATTTTTTCCTTTTCATATAAAATTATCCTTTTAGAACTTTGATAGATATAAATATTCTGAAACTCTAGAACTAAATTAAGATTATTTTATAGCATTTAAATTTTTAAAGGTTATATTATAAGTTAAAATTGCAATAATTATTTTTTTTGGAAAAATTGAAATAAAAATTAATATATAAAATATTAATTTATTTTTATAATACTTTAATATAATATTTCCAAACATATTATATATTTTTAAAAATATATTATTATTATTATTATTATTATTATTATTATTATTATTATTATTATTATTAATCTTTATAAAAAAAAAAGCACTAAGCTTAGAGTTGTGAAAAGGAAAATCCAAAAATATGGGGGTTAAAATTTGAAGGAACTTAAACTGCAATTCTCAATCTCTTGCAGTCGAGACTCGAGAGCCTCCTCGGTTGATCGAAATCTCTCATTTTTAGGGTTCCGTCCAATTATATCTACATCTATATAATCCTAAGCCTAATTCAAATCCCTCTCCCAGAGACAACTTTTCAGATTCCAATTCTTCACCGCACATAAATGGCTTATTCACCATCAGACTCAAACCCAGTCTCGTTGTTCTTCTTCATACGCTTCTTCTTCCCGATTCTGATTCCTTTTAGTTCCGCTTCTTCCAATACTTCTACTTGTTCACCCTTCGCCATCTCAAATTCCGATTCTTTCTTGTAACACCTTTACATATTACGCAAAACCCGCCAATAAATCAAAGCATTCATACAAAGCCCTAAAACCATGGGAAAACGTAAAGCCGTAACCCTAGGGTTTCAATTGAATGATTTGATTTAATTCAATTGAATGTACCTATTTAAATTTCTAATTATTATTATCATTTGTTTCTTGATGGTTTAGGTAATTCTCAACGGAAAAGTGCTGCAATGTTCGATACCGATGATGATAGTAGCGTGACTTCGTCAACAACTTCGCGCTCTGATATGATGTCGGTGTATGGGGGTGAAGATGTGCAATGTTATCAAGATTCCGTTCTCGACCAAGCTCTGGATGCCTTGGATGAGAAAAGGTAACTTTACTTGCCCGTTACAAGAAAATTGAATGCACGCACATGGAGCTCGATTTTAACTTTGATGTTGTCTGAATGAAAGGGGTTCCACGAGGGAGAATGCTTTGTCATCGATCATTGAAGCATTCAATAGCAACATTCAGCATGAATTTGTGGAGAAAAAGTAAGAATTTTTCATTTGGCTTATAGAATCTTTTGTTTATTTAGCAATTCTCTTTGGGATCTTTTATGCTTATGAGTTTTCCCATAACAATTAAGGGTGCAGGGTTTGGGGGTGAGTAGATGTTTAATGTTTCCCTTTAGTCTTTTCGTTTTGCATTCACTTTTTAGGCATACGTATTGATGTTTTTCCCAAAAAAAAAAGTTTGGTTATCATAACCTGAAGTGCTTTTCTGTATCAGATTTGCTACCTTACTACATCAATGTCTTGCTTCATTGAAAAAAGGTTCTAAAAAAGCATCTGCTAAGGAGATATCTTTGGCATCGCACGCTGTTGGTAAGATTTTAAGTAACTTGCTTATGTTTCATGTTGCCTTCATTTTATTGAATACTTAAAATTCTTTTTCAGGTTGTTTGGCATTGACTGTTGGAAGTGGCAATAATGCACGTGAAATATTTGAAGAATCAGTTCGTCCTCTAGATGAATCTCTTGCATCCAAGTCAGATGTTTCAAAGATACCCTCAGTGAGTAATTGCAAAATCATGTGTGAAAATTTTTCTCAGCGAGTCTTTGGTATTTTGTTGGATCTTATTTGGTTGATGCCATTTATGTTTGTAGTTGCTTGAATGCTTGGCTATAGTAACCTTTGTTGGAGGGACCGATCAAGA